>VWPW01014076.1:993807-1011264 GCA_013389825.1 Crypturellus undulatus | reverse complement strand
GCCGGGAGCGAGCGGGGTGTTTCCAGACGGGGGGTCCGTGTGTGCCGGGGCCTCCGTGGCACCTTCCGAGCCCCTCTGTGCTGCTGCAACGCCCGTTATTCGCGGCACAGGGGAATCATCTGCCTCCAGCAACGGCGGGAGCCCGCAGAGCCCTCCTGCTCCAGCACTGCTTGCGTTGCTCCGTGGCATTGCCAGGGGACTTGTGCCACCAGGCCTGGTGTGGAAATAAGCACATGCATCTTTAAGAATTGCTTTTAGGTGCACTCCAAAACTGTCCTTTTTTTCTTTCTTTCTTTTTTTTTTTTTCTCCCCCACACTGGATTCACTGATCCTAAAGGTGGCCAGGGCCTGAAACCTCCGCCAATATAAGAAAACAACCTGCAAGCACTGCGTTATCAAAGTGTCCACGCTTGATATCGAGAGTTGGGTGGTTTGTGTTGCATTTATCGCTTAAAAGTCTCAATCGGGAGCTGACTGCCGTGGGCTAAGTGCGGGACAAACAAAGCCTTCCCCGGTGCCCAGCGAAGCCAGGGAGGGTTGCATGGGCCCCATGGTGAGTGTTGCTAGCCCGAAGAGCTTACAAGTCCAAAAAGACAAAACAAACAATGACAGACATAACAACCATGCAGGCAGCTGCCTTGGCCCTGACCCTGCAATTTTTTCTGGTCTGGTTTAACCCTGTCTGAGACAGTGCATGATCTGGACTCTTATTTTAAATGCAAATCTTGCCTGCTTACTAATCCGAGGAAGCTGAATATACTTTCTTTAATGTATTCTAAGCTCTGCCTTTAAAAATAATATCACTCTTAAATTTGTTTTCATGTATTTCAAATATCTCTAGAAAATAGACAGTATAGTACCAATTTTACTGCTTGAAATTTACTTCACTCTTTTAAAAAATATTTGGCTTTCTCTCTTCTCTCCCCTCCTTTTTTTTTTTTTTCTTTTTTTTTTTTCCTCAGCCCTTCCTATTCCATATTAATCATTTCTGGGTTTATGCACCATTTCCTATTTCAGGCTTCTATCTTGTGTATTTATCTTTACTCATGTATATTCCCACTAGGTATCAATGAAACTATTCACATGCTTAATTAAACACAGACAAAATTTTGCAAGATTATGACTTTGCTTTTTCTGTAACTGTTAATCCTTAAGTATTCTTTTGCTTAGCTCTCTCCATTTTACCTATCTTTTAACTTAGGCTCTATGGCAGTGGTTCTAAAACTCCTTAATCTGGGTCCTTTTCCTCTTCTGTGGCACCGGGTGCCCAGCTGACAGTCACACTGATCATGTCCAGACTACAACAGTCTGCACTGTTTATTTTTCATGCCTAAGCTCTTGCATTTCAAGAGCCAGCAAAACTGGCCCAATCTAGTTTTCCATCCCATCCTCCTCCCAGGTCCTGCATTCAGACTTCCAGCAAAAGCCTTAGGGGTTAAGGATTTAACCGTAATAAATAACCTAAATAAAATAAATTTGTCAAACTTCATTTCAGAAAACTGATCCTCTCCCCCTCTTCAACACTTCTGCTTGCAACTCTCCACTGCCTGCTGAGCGTGAAGACTGTCACAGGCAAAAAGCCTTCAGGTTAGTCTTCATGCTTGGAGCACCTGAGATCTTTTTTATTTCTTTGAACAGACTGTCTTCAGGAAGAGCTCCAGGTGCCGTTGTTCTTTTGGAAAAAGCATTGTATGAATCATTAGTAGGCATCGCACACATCTCAGTTCAACAAAGTAATGCCTTACCTTTGTGCCTAATTTTAAGGAAATGTGAGGTTCACATGAAGTCGCTCTTCTTATGCTTAGGTATTTGCCTAATTATGCTTATGTTCCAATCTGAGAGTATTCCTATGGTTTGGAAAGTGGGTGCTACTTGAGTGTTTCTTATTAAAAGTTACCTCTATATCAGAAAGGCTTCACATACACGTTTTACTGCTGTTGATGAAGCCGCCTTTCTCTGTGGATGACATGACATGACACTCTCCCCTCTCCTCAAGCAAATACTTTGCACTGGTGTTTTTTTTTTTGTACTGTTCCTTGGGCAATTTTCAGTAATCCCTGCCTTGAAACTCAAAGTCAAGCAGTATGTCTAGTGCCCATTTTCCCGGCGTATTTTTCAAGAACAAATTATAAACATTTTGAGCAAAGTGCACTTATTACAAGTTTGTTTGCCAAGTACTTCTGCCTCCCTTCCAAGTTCTTGCTGTGTCAAAGCATCTGGTTTACAAACAGGTTCCTCCCCGTGGCTGGTATGTGGATGCCAGGACACAGCGGCTTATCGCAAAGAAAGGAGTTTCCCAGATGAAAGGGGAAAATGCTGTGGGAGTCACTTGACAGACTCTCACTTGTCACAGTGTGTAGGTACGTTTTAGTTGCTGAACAGATGAATGAAGTGATGTGCAGGAGGAGTGATTTACCAAACTTCTTCAAGAGCCTGATCTAAAATTCCCTGGGGTCAACAGATTCTTGTTGATTTCTATAGACTTTTCATTAGACTTTCAGGTAATTACTTATAATCACAAGACACCGGCAGCCCTGGGTTTATCTTGTTTAGAGAAGTCTACAGTGATCTGAAGTTCCAGAATATTTGAAATTTCATTTATAAAAAAAAAAAATTATTGAGTGATATATCACTCTAAAATACTTTGTTCAGAAAGGAATGCTGCTTATGTGCACTTGTAGCTATGCAAGTGATACTTAGATAATGGTAAGTTGTTTCAACTAGATGTTGAGCTCAGCCCCAATTTCAAGGCAACATAAAGTTGTCATAAAGCTACACATGCCTCCTGTGCATCACACTCCCCACTGAGATCTTAACAGAGACTCCAATACAGAGTTCCTGCAAGTTTGCCTATTCTTTTGTATCAGGGCTTACACAGCAGAAGTAAGAACTTTCAGAAACCCCATAGAAGATTTATGGGCATTTAGGCAGAAGTTAGCATGATCAGGACTTTTATTGGATGTATGACCAAACTGCTATTGCAATATTCTCTCCTGGGTGCTAAACCACACTGTTCTGTGTTTTTGCAGAAGATTTTAAGGATAGATCTCTTGCTTTCAGGGGATGTCACTCTAGTTTATAGTGATAAGTCAAATGAGAATTAAGTTGTATGTAGACAAAAGTACTGGTAGTGTTTTTCAGAATTCTCCTCTTTCCTCTCATTCCCACCAAAATCTTTAGGCTTTCTGTGAGTCCATTTAAGTGCTCGTTATAATAACCTAGATAATACAGAATAATTTGCATAGTTTGTCTTTATATAGTTTCATCCAGAAATAGGTCTGCAAGAGATGGATGCTTTATCCTATACTTTCCCTTCCCTTGATTTTCCCTTCTTTTGTTATGAGGAAGCAACACTGAGTCATAAAGTAATGATAATGAGTATAAATTTCATTTAAAAAATGTCTTTCTAAATCAGTGTAAGAGGCTTTTAGTATCATGGAAAATCTCTTGCTATTGCTGTTATCACAATGCTGAATTGTGTTTGCTCGCTTGCGTAAGTCTCTATTTGCACATGCACTAGACGAGATATCAGATGTGTTATTCTTACGCCATGCTTTGAAACGTGGGTGCTTTGCAAAGTGAGTGGGGCTGTCCCAGTGTTCTGCATATGTCTGCAGGACAAAAGGGGCGTAAGAACCTTCCTCAGATCTTAGGAAACCCTTGCCAAGGCCAAAACAGTGACAAATACAGAATTTGCAGAAAAGAGAATGGTTTTTCCAAGGGGATTTGACTTTGGCAAAGCAGTCAGATTCTGGTTGAAGCTACACTGCCATGCTTACATGGCTCAGGGCTTCAGTCTGTGTGAGTAAACCCGACACAGCTTAAGTGTTAGCTTGAACTTTGGGTCCAGTTTACAGAATCTGCTTCCCACAGGGCAACTTGTTTTAATGATGCTAGTACCGGGCACAGAGCTGCAGTATTTTTCTGGCAAGGTACTCAGAAATTTTAGCAGTCATCTTTATTATTTTAAAACTAAACTTAGAAAAGCAGAAAAATAATAATGCTGCACTAATAAGTCTGAAGGAAAAGTGAGTGCTTTTTCTGGAGGAAAGTAAAGAGGTCGCTGGCCATGTTTGCTAGTGACAGTGGTTAAATCTTTTGTAAAGATACAGAACACAGAGGAAGTACCATGCTGAAAGATAAACCTCCCGGTTCTCAGATGTGTGTTTACTGTTACCTTTTCATTTCAGCTGCGAGAAATTAAGTGCCAGAGCTGCCTGCAAGCAGGAACTCCCATCTGGCTGAGCAGGAGCAGCACATACTGTTTTTCAAGCACAAGTCATTTTTTTTTTATAGGCTACCCAGTCTGCTTCCCTTACTGTGAGGATGTGCAGGTATCTTGGGCCATCTCCCCTGCAGCTGCCTTTCAGTTTCAAGAACTGCTAGTCAAAGAATATTCTCTGATTATTGTATTTTGTGTTTTTCACTCAAAAGCTTATGTATTGTTTTCTTTTGTGTGATCTGATGTTTTTGGTTTGGTGTTGTTTTTGTGATAAAATACTTCAGCCATGTCACTGTTCTGGTGCTGTTTTAGTGGCAAATACATTTCTTTTCCACAAGGACTTCTATTGTCTGTCTGGTTTTCTTAAGTTTTATGTACCTACTACAAAGGATTTTCTGCTCTTAATGCATACAAATAAGGTGTTTTGGTAATAATGTGCTCATCATCCGTGTTGGTCACTTTAGAGTAAAAAACCAAAACAAACAAACAAACAAAAAAAAGCGTAAGTATCAGTATAAGTACTATTAAGCAAGTATAAGTGTCAGTATTCCTGGAAACTCTATTCTCAGAGGAAAACCCCTAAACCAGTTTATTCAATAATGCCAATCAGTTTGGGGAGGAAAAAAAATCAAAGTGTGTACTCTTCTTTTCTGTGTTCTCTGAAGCTCATCAAATTTAGACTGTCTCAGATCAATGGCAGGAGTGAAATGTCAGAATTAAAGATTTTCTAATGAATTTTCCTCAGCAGCCAAAACAAAGACATCTTGAGCTGACCTCACTAATAAAGAGGAGGACAAGGAAGGAGGCAGTCTACATTTAAAGGAAGCCAAAACCCAGGTGATTATGTGATTTACAAATCATAACAACGGCTTCCAGAAACAAAAAAGATATTTCTGAAATACGTTGAATTTCAGAGTGGTATCTTCCATCTCGGGACCACTAAGAAGTTTTCAAAAGTCCAGACTAGGCTAAAATGGGAGGAAGGGGATTTGTTTCCCTTGATTAGGTTACTTACTCCACACAAGCAGACTTTGACTTGTGATGAGGGCTCTCATTGCCATAGGAATGTAAGAGGTTATTTCAAGCTGTCTTGATATCAGATAATAATTACGTGATTTATGACCTCTGTCATAAAGCATCCAAGAGATCAAAGAGTAAAATACTGATGGTTCATTTTATATTGATTTTGTTCAATGCTAGTAACAGATGGGACTTTTTTCTTTCTGTAAGTCCATTTTTTTCTTGCTCTAAGTGCAGAAAGCCAATTGTTGCTTAATATAGGTCATCTTCACCATTTATCCTTGAACTTGTAGCATGTCTTCCCCCTATAACAAACCCAATCAGAATCGGTCGTGATACCAATGACTTGGTTTTGTGAAGGCAATTCCTAAACTTTATAAGAATATTTATTAAAAAAAAATCCTGTTGGGCCATAGGACAGTCTTCCAATAAAAATTCATTTTAACATTCTTGTTAATAACCTCTTAATTAATAAGTTTTACTGCACAGTCCTTTAAAAAAGACTTCTTAAAGACTTGTTATATTGTTCTTCAGTCTGGTACTTTAAAAACTGCAAACTTTTCTGCTGTAGTTAGTACAAGTATTCTTTTCTGTAGGGAGGCATATGAAAAATATCATCAATGTGGAAATTCCAGGAGTTTAGGTAAGAATAAGCTAATTACCCAAGTTGGAATTTTGACAAGATATCAGAATCAATATCACCTCTTCCTTATACAAGTGCCAGGAGACTCAGTCAGAGAATAAGTGGTCGGGGCTTGACACCCTGCATGTCACTGGAAAGAGACAGCATCACAGCAGCATCGCACTGTCTTTTGGCACTGGACAGAGTATTGGATCAATACTGACACGAGAGCGGGACTGTCACCTGTAAGATCCTTACAGCATGCCCAGTAGGAAAGAGAAAGAGTGTTGGTTAAAGTACAGGGATAGCGCTCAGGTTTTTGTTTCATTTCCAGGCAAGTCACAGAATTCCTCTGTGATCTTGGGTACTCTGTCTCTCAGTTTCTACTCCGGATAACGCAAATAGTAACACTAACATCACAGGATCTGTAAGCGACTCATTATTTTTTTGTAAAGCACTTTATGATTTTCTTACTGGAAAGCAATATAAAAGTATCAGCTACCACTAGTTACATTTATAAAATCACTTCCAATGGCATAGCTATGGTTTCTCTGGAGGTCTTTTTTTTTTGGTTTGACTACTTGTTCAGAGAAAGATATACTATCAGTAAGGCCTCTTTTGATTCCTTAGGATCATAAGCTTTGTACTGATGCATTCGGAGACCTTTGTTTTGATGGATGCAAGGTCCCTAGACTCACTACTTCAGCCTCATCTTTTCATAGTTTTGCTGATTATAAAACCAGAAGTAGCACTGCAATCATGCAGCCTGACCTCTTGTATAAAGCAGACCGTTGAAGATGCCTACATTAATTCTTGTTAGAGCCACAAAGTATCTTAGAGAAGAGCATTCTAAAATTGCTACTGAGGAGGCATCTGCCACAGTTCTTGTAGTTGGCAAAGATATGCATCCTCTTTTTTTTTTTTTTTTTGCATAAATTTGTCAACAACTTCTATCCTTATATGAGGATATAAGGATATAAGAATCCTAATTTCATACCTTTGCTAAATTCTGTAATTAAACCTGTATAATTGCCCATGGTAACAGCTTGGAGGTTAAGTGCAAATTTATCTTTCATGTTCTCAACTGATAACTGAGCAGATCGAGGTCTTCGAGTCTTCTACTCCAACGTATGATTAACAGTCCCCAAGTTGTGCTTGTGACTCTTCTCTGAACCTTTTCAACAATGTTCCTGAACCATGGACCCCAGGACTGGACAAAGTATTCCAGTAATGATTTCATCAGCGCTAAATACAACAACAGTGTAATTATTCTTGACACCTTCCTTCATTCATTATTTCTTTGATGCCTATTTTTTTAAGCACATACTAGATATTTTGTCCATTATGTCACACTGGGAAATTATATCCATATGACAATGAACTCTGATCCCCAACTTTTTTTTGAGAAGCATGACTTTCCTTGACAGAGGAACTATTCTCCAGTTACAGGCTAAAATGCTAGTTCTTAGACTTTTAGTTGTGTTAAATTTTATTTGACCATAGTTATCTATGCACAGTTTGCCATGGATCTTTGATGACCTTCTGCATTGACCATTCCTCCAGTCATCATTTCATTTTCAAACTTAACACTAACGGTCCAGTTCTAGTGTCCTACCTGGGACAATAGTCTAAACTTCAAACAACAAAGGAAGACTAAAAAGCACATTCCTTTAATGTACAATTCTAAATTAGGACTCAGTAGGATACAGTGATGAATCCTACAGATATGAACAAGCAAGGTGATTACTTTTCCTCCACCAGAAAAAAATTTGGAAGTTGATGCTGATCAAAAATGTCCATTAAGAAATGTCTAAACCTTTGAAAATCAAGGTGCTTAACACAATCTTTTGGTCATAAAACCACAGTTTATGTTTGTGTTGAAGATGAAATGTCTTGCTTTTATTTTAAACTAACCTGTCACAGTTTTTAACCTGTCAGGTTAGTTTTAAAAAATCAGTGTGATCCTAAAAATTTCAATTAAATCTCCTTAAATTGTTATTTTTGTGTGTGTGCTTGTTTTTGGTGCAAGAGGCTATACAATATCAGTGACAAAGCTATCAGTGGACAAATCCCACTATTATCTGTAAGAACATCCCTTCCCAACTCTTAGCCAAAGGAATTCATAATGTAATTAGTTTTAATAGAAAACTAGCTCTAAAATTTACAGTTGTAAAAAGTTTATTTGAAAAATATTTAGCCAAAGATGCTAGTCAAGATTTAGACAAATCATGCATAGAATTACAGTTTACTTTACAGGATCAGTGGCATACACAGACTCATCTTTAAAGTATGGAGGCTCGAGTTGATCTCAAAATTCACTCATTCACTGTCCGTCCAACTATTCTTGATTAACCATGTGTTAGTGAAAAACATATTAAGTAAGCAGAGAAAAAAGCAGAGAAATCTTCAATAGCTAGAAAAAAAAAATGGTACAACTTGTGAGAAGTACTACCTATGTAATATGTGCTTCTTCTTTTTGTAATCTTTATTTTTCTGTGTGTTATTCAGAGGCAATATTTGCTATTGTAGACCTTTGAGATAAACCATGCTGTTTTTTCTCAAAGCTTAATAAAAGGACACATTCACTCCTCTCCTAAGAAATGCTCAGAGAAAATGTCGGAGGGTCTGTCAGAACTAGTTACAGCCTCTCTTTCTCAGCCTGCCCTGTCCTGTGTTGCTTTGCTCCTCAACTGAAGTTAGAATATAACATAAGTTAGTGAACTCTATATGGTTCTAATTTATGAAGCTGGCTTTCGTCCCTAAGGAGCCATGTGCCGACCAGAAATCATCACAATAAAGACACAGTTCATCTGCCCTCTGAATTTCCCAACCTTTCTTTTGCTTAACATGCCTTTTTGGACAAGACAGAAAGCAGTGGGAAGCAGCTCCTCTAGTTTTACACCATTTGACAGTTCCCTTCAGCCAGGGGAATTTTTACACTGGCATCTGTGACCAGAATCCAAGTTTCTTTGCTATTCAAAGACTACAAAACAGCTGGGTCAAGGGGCAAAGAGTCTATCCAAATTTATTTTGCTTAAGGTCTGGTCTTGCTTAGCTAACAAGATCTCATTACATCATAGCCCATGCAGCTATGCTTTACAAAGTATTCTTTGGACAAAATGGTGAAAAGCAATTAGGCAAACTCCATACACACAGACTACTATGCTTAATTCAAATTGGGAGCTCTGGATCCAGTACTCAGGTTTTCCCTTGAAAATGATGATAGAAAAAACATAAGTGCACATTTCTAATAATAATCGGAGTTTTAGTTTGTGGGGAACATCCTTGGCTTATGGGAGAGTCTACATTCTTTGTTTCATTATCGAATTTGTCTCATATGTGCTATGTTACAGAAAAGTCAAACAGTAGTATCACTGCTACCCACATATTTTGTGGGCTACCAGAGTCTGTGGATCTTACATCTTAGACTATTATTTAATAAAGGCATTTTGTAAACACGGAGTACTTGGAAATGTGCTGTCTGTAGCTTTCATGTTTGCTTCAGCGCATTGATAAAGAAAAAAGTTTATTTACAAGACAGAATCTAGGAACTTTGAACCCAGAGTTTTCCATGCTATAAGAGCGTGATACATGCTGTATAAATTAGTGGAACTGTGTTTCAGAGTAAAAGGATGTGTACTTTCAATAGCTAAGGCCATGTTTGCTCCCTGGCTATAAGTTACTGTTCTTGTCTTCAAACTGTGGTCTATGATCTACTTTAAACTAAACAGATTTTTTTTTACAGTACCTGGTACAACAAAATCATGTACTTGCATGTGTTAAGTGCTATTGAAATTGTAATTTTAAATGTTACTATAATCATTTCATTTAGTAATATTCCATTTCTGTTTATGAAGACATCTTCCCACGCCCCATAGAGTAGTGTTCCTGAATTTTTAAATTGCCTGAAACAGCAACTGTAAGGTATGGTATGGAAAGCCCCATTTATCATCATGGGGTGTTAAATATCTAGTGATGACAATTCTCATGTCAACACCGTTCACAGATTGGAAAGCCAGGACTGGCTATTGTGATCATGTAGCCTTAACCCCACCATAACACATGCTATGAATTTTTCCTGTATTAATTGCTATTTCAATTATAGCATATTTATTGGAAAATATCCTGACTTTCTTTAGAAGTTGATCATGATGGAGTATTCACGACAACATGTGAGAAACTATTCCAAAATGCAGTTATGCAGTACCTACTGTCTTACTTCTAAAGTGTTTGTCTGCATTCTAGTTTGAATTTGTCTTTTTAGATTTCAGCCTTTGGAATCTGTTATATTTTGCATACTACAGACCCTCTATTATCAAAACATTATTTGTATATAAGGCAATACATATTTTTAAATTTGTTGGAATTCATGTTCTTCCATTAGCCCTTCCCAAGTGTTAATACTTCCGCTCACAGCCTTGCACTGAGAAGTGCACAAGGATTTTGTTCAGCTGATTGTATGCCATGATCCCCTTGGCTTCCTAGTTGTGCTGCCTTTTCCAGCATAGCCCCTCTGCCTCACCCCTCAGCTCCTCCCAACACAAATATTCCAGGCATATTTTGCATTCCTTCTTCCCCTGTATCTTTTTAACATATATTTCAATCATTATTTGGGACTGATACTAGATTGACAAGCCTATCCATGCTGTCCTATTTACCAGTACTTACAAATACAGTTAGAGCATTTGCTTTCTTCCATTCTTTTGGAACTTCCTTTGTTTTCCAAGACTTATTGGAAATCTATATTAATCCATAAAAAGCAAAGAGCTTATCCAACTCTTTCAAGACATCTTGACACTAGGACATCTTGAATATCAATTATCTGTGCCTATTTATTTAAAAATCTCTAGCTTTTGTAGCATCTGCTTATTGTCCTCTTTTGTTGCTCTAGAAGTAATAACCATTCATCATTACATTACCCTGGTTTATCTTATTAATTTTTAATTATATGTATGTGATCAGATTTTCCTTATATGACAATGTAACCTAATTTCATCTTACAGTGGATGCAGCTCTCTGAGTTAGGGAATTACTCTTCCTCCAAATTCTGTGACATTTTTTGGAAATGTCTTTATTAAATACCCAGCTTATTATACTTGGGTTGAACTCCCTCATGTCAACCCAAACTGCTCCCTCCAACGTTATGGATAGGTTTGTAGGTTTTTGCCAAATTGTATGATTTGATAGTCTATAGCTGACACCAACTATCACTCCATGAGGACTTTCATGCATGTGTGGGTTTTTTTTGAAAGTGTTCTGACTTGGACGCTGAGATGACGCTGTTCTTTTGTTTTTTTACTTGGTGTGATAGTTATAGCACCTAATTACATTACCCCCCAAAATATATTAGATGATAATAATAATATCAATAATTATAATAAAATATAATAAACTAGAAAACTAGTTTCCCTATATATTAAATTGCAAGACACTGGTTAGAGTAATCAAATTATCTAATCCCCTGTCTGACTTACTTCTGTACGAATGGGATTTTTTGTTCTGTTATGAGGGTTAATTCACTGTTGGAAGTATCATCGTGTGGTTGTTTATATATCCATTGGTGTCAGTGTGGAGAGAAGGGGATGAACAAGGAAGGGACTGTTTTGGGCTGCTTTAGTAGTTAGCACCTGTTTCAAAGTTCCTCCGTGTTTAGAGACAATTCAAACCTGTCTGTCCAAAAGGAAGGCAAAGCTTAATTCTTATCTTCTTCACAAAATAAGTCCTTACTGTTTCTTATTTATTTAAGTGACAAGCTATTCCCCAATTCCTAAGCTATAGTTATACTTTTTAAATAGTCTGTGATACACATAAAAATACAGAGTAATATAACATTAATTGAATTTTATAAAAGCAGGAGATACTTGCTGATTGTTCTTCTTTATTAAGGGCCTATGTATTTTAATTTCTTTCTTCCTTCTTCTTTAATTTCTAACTTTATAGTTAGCCAGAGCCAGGTCAGAGCCATGGTGAAAACAGAAATTATTTTGCAAATTTTATGGAATGCTTGCCTCAGATAAGCTTTCAGGTAGTGCTTGTATTAGGCCCAGACCAGCTTCCATTAAAATCCATGGATAAACTAGCAGATGATCTCCTAAAATAATCCCACTTAAATCTTTATTATAGCAAGCAGCACCAGTTCACCCGTTGTATTAAATTAAATAAATTACTGTAAGAAGTATGCAGACATGGACAGTATGAGTGCAATAGAAGGTAATTCTTCAAATGGACACTTACTGCTTTTCCCTTCTTTTGCATATATTTGGAGTAGATCCAAAATTAAGGTATTTTCTGCACCCTTGTAGTGCAGCATGGTCTACCGTGTTGCTTTTCAATAAAAAATGTCAGAATTTCATGTGTGCACCACCTGTAATTCTAATAGATTTTTAAGTAGTCAATATCCACTTAAGCACTTCTGAAAACCAAGATTCAGCTATACCCATTCTGGTTTGTTTGTTCACTAGAACCAACAGATATTTTTGAACTAACTTTAGCATATACTCACTTATTTTGGTTCATGAACTGGTGATGTCTTTTGAAAGTTTTAACACATAAGGGACATACAGGATTAGAAAATGGATACTTCTCTTATGCGGCTAATATTCTCACTGCCAAATGAGAACAAAAACTCCAGCAAATTCACAGGAAATGGCTGTATGTTTGGACTGAAGTTAAGGAGGTGCGTTAGGTTCTAGCAGGTGATTCTGGAACACGTTTTTCAAATGTTAGATTAAGCCTCAGCTACAACCTTACATTTTGGAAGAAGGAACTGAGCATGTTTCCAGCCTGGGACTGCAAGTGGGAACTGTGAATTACTGAGAGGATTGAGTAGTTGCAATTTGCTATTGCCTGTGCCATCTAGGAATTGTGTCTATTGCTCAAAATTAGCCTGCATGAATATAAAGAGTTCATTTTATAAGTTTCTCCTTTCTTTTTTATGATCAAGTATAAAACTATTAACTCTCCTGTTTTAATACAAATAGTCCATGGCCACAGATCATACTTTTTTTTTTCTTTACCCATCATTTGTTTTACAAAGTACTGTTTTTCTGAGTCACTTATCCTTGCCTGCTACTTTTGCATATTACACAGCAAGGAAAATAACTGGCAGAATAAAGTGCAGTGCTGTGGTATCCAGTTGTGTTGACTGTGCAGGATTCTAAATTTCTCTCACTCTTCTCCTAGCTATACTGGCAGCGTACCTGTAAGAATAAAAAATCTGGTTTTGTGGTTTAAAAAAAAAAAGTTACAAGTATTATCTTGAGTAAGAAAGTACTGTTTTGTTGTTTATCTGATAGTTTTACACAAATTTGAAGAACAAGTTACTTTGCTGCATCAACATCTCAAATCTGTGTAATTCAAATCTACAAGGCACAATCTCTATTTCCTTAAAAAATATAAAAAATATGTATTTTGAGGTTGAGTCTGTCCAGTCCTCTTAAACAAACCTAAAAAGGGGTCTTTTAGTGACTAGAGTAAAACTGCTGTATCTAACCATATTGCTAACATTCATCGTCTGTTTTTAATTTACTTCACAAACTTTTAAGTTCTACACAAGTGTTTGCGGGTGGAAAGATGATTACTTAATACATGTTAATTTTTGTGCACAACATAGAAATGGTTTCTATGTCCCCGAACCCTAAACACTAACAAAATTTCCAGAATGTTTGGAATGTTGTTACAGATGTGTAAATGTCATGAAACTGAACATGATTTTGCATCTTTAATGTGGTCCCTTGCATCTGTGGAACAAAGGAAAGCATTTTCCAGATGCATCTATAATTGTTTGGTTAATAAATGTATTTTCCTAAATGTAAGCAATTTTACTGAATACCAAAGAAGTAGAAAACAGCTTTATGCTTTCTCTGGGTATTACAAGTTCAGCTTAACATCGGCGTTGGAAATGCCACATGGGTCTGGAAACAATCACTTCAGAAACTGCTGATACCGCCTGCGAGGCAGAACTTCCGACACCTTCTGAAGAGAGCGCAGGTTCGGCAGATGAGTGTCCACTCTGGGAGAGCAAATCATAACCCACAAGCAACTAGTAGTACTAGGACTGGGAGTGTGGAAACAACTGCAAAAAAGTATTTCTGACAGCCTTAATGAAAAATTTCTGTGGGTATCTATATGTCACGCTTTGCTCTGAGGTAATCAAGAAGGGAAAAATGCAAATAATTGATCATAAGATAGAAAAGGAAAGGCTGGATTGCAAGCCCTGGTGTAACTTCTGAAAACTCCTACATCTACAGTGAGAACTGCATCTGCACTGCTGACTCTACTTTCCTGGCCCCTAGGTGCAATCCCACAGGATCCATAACCTCAAGTTAGGTGTTTGGGCTGCTGCACATCACAGCAGGGCACACAGGAACCTCAGAGAGAAATTCACAGCAGCCAGTGCTCTGAGCTGCTCAAGGCAATTGCTGCGAGACTCTGCTGCTTTGCAATTCAGAGCCCTGAATCTTATTCAGGACTTGATGCTTGTAAGGTCTGTTTCGTAGAAGCAGCATGGGTCACTGCTATGTTTTAAATGACAATAGAAAAGGGGAGTTACTATAATATCTCTTTTTTTACAGCAAATAAATTCTGAGTCTGTGGACTACAGTCCAATGATTAGGGGATTTATCAAGGGAAGGGGAGGCTCGGTTCAGTTGCTGCTCTAAGGACTGATTAGGCATTTTACCTAATTACAATTTAATGCTCAACTGCACAGAGGATGCCTAGTTTTAGGAGGTCGGTTAGGCTTAGGTAACTTGCCAAGTTTTTCAGCCCTAGAGTGACAGTTGTTATTTTGAGTATTTTCCGAAGTGGAGCCTAAGGAACCTTAGGAGCCTAAGAATCTCACTGGCAGAAATTTAACATCTTACAAGTTTTAACTCCTAAGGAGCTAAACAAAGATTTTGAAGATTGCATTCTTGGTTCTAGGTGCCTCTGCTGTTGTACCACCATTTGCTGTGTTAAAGGATTAGAAGTCAGTGCCCAGCTTCCCAGGAGCTACAAGCTGTCCTTCAGACTGATGCAAAACCACTTGCTTATCTGTGTTTGTGGTACTGCTCCCCAGGTTGTACTTTGGAAACTCATCAAAAGGTTTAGCAGTCTTAAAACTTTCCTCACTTTTCTCTCTAAAAAAAACATAGCTTTCTTATATATACCTAACAACTGGGGACCAGGGCCTTTATTTGAAATGCCACAGTGGCATATATTTATTGGCCACCCAAAATGGGAAAAGAATCCCCAAAATTCTGTAGCTCAGATCTTTCTATAGAGGTGCCAATGCAGTGTCTGCCACACTTTCCTGCGACATTAAGCAGTCTGAGATTTGTACAGCCTTTTTCTATATCCCTAAATAGGCTCTTTGGTAACAGGATCATAGATACGGGACAGGAAAGGTTAATACAAATTTATCCTCTTTGGTCAGTACAGTTTGTGCCAACATTTATTCTAACTCTAGCAAATTACTGACTGATAACAACTTTGAGCAACGTGTTCTTTTCTTTTCCTACCAACTATAATTATTATTTTTATTTCAGTTTGGTTGCTGCTATAATATCTAGAAAAAAAATTAGAATGAAAATATTCCAAAACATATTTAAAGCTTTACGAAGTGTAAATGGTGAAACAGTCAGCAAATTTTTGAGACATTTTAAAATCAAATATTCCTGAATAAATAATTGTGTTTCATGTTCTAGCTGTTCCTCAAAGCAGAGAAAGTTTCACAGGATTTATTTCAGTTAGAGAGATGTTAAACACCTTTCTCACCTGTTCAGAAACCTTAGCTTTTAATGCTGATTCAAAAAAAAAGCTTAGATGATTATTGAGAAGGTAAAGACTTTTTTCCAGAATAATATAAAAGTAATACATTAGAAAAAAGAATTTAAACAAAGTGTTTATCATCTTCAGCATAATTGCATAGTTAAGAAATATCTTTCCCTGGAGAAGGTGGATTTACAGCTTTGGAGGAAACAACCTTCCCTCTTTTGACATGTCGGGCTGAAGAGAAAGCATCATTCTCATTTCCAACAGCTACTGGTAGGACGTAGAAAAATTAGTTTCATTGTGATAAGGAATCAGACTAGGAAACTGGATTTGTAAGAGTGTGTTAAACTGCCATCTTCACTTAATAGTAGCCACAGTGCTTGAAAGTGCCTAACACTAATTACAGAATAAGGTTGGTAAGCACTTGCAAAATGTCAGGCTGGAGACAGGCAAAGAGCTGTGAATTTCCAGAGTGGAAGAGAAACACCCTGGAAGTTGACTTTAAAGTATGCCATACAGAAACCCATTTACATCAATGCTTACTGATTCCTGCATACCTTAAAATAGGAACTGTGATAAAATAATTACAAGCCTGATCGTTTCACTTGTAGGTTTCTAAGAGTATCCCTGCTTGGATATTCTTTCCTACCTTACTCTGAAAAGCAATTTGCCTCTAAAATATTAGGAACGCTAGAACTCAGAAAAACCTAGGTCTCCTTTCCTGATTCTTAGAAAACTATGGCCAACAGATACTCCATTAGCCCTCGAATGTAAGAATTTAGAAACAGATAATGATGTGTGATAGAGAGCTTGCTCTTATGTGGGCAACCTCATAAAACAGGCACCATGTTTAGATTCAGTAACAGAAAAGCATGCTACAGTTCCTGTAAGGTTTGCTTTACAACTCTTGATATTTTAAGAGTTATGGGAGGCAGGATTAGGATATCATGGCCTCCTCCACGATGTTATTTCAAGGTGCATTTTTTCTATATACTCCTTTTCAGAGTGCACTACAGCAGGAGTATTAGCAATAAACTGAAATATATTTTTGAGTAGATACATATTTTGAAATTTATTTTAAGAGTGCAGCATCTTAGAGAGTGTAGCCTGAGAAGAAGCGCTGTGAGCGGCGGCACCCGGCAGAGAACACGTTTCCTGAGGGCACCTGCATCTTCTTCTCTCAAACTCAGGGATGAACTGCGCTGGCAAACCCATCCTGGGATGGGGATGAGGTTTCTAGGGAAGAAAGAGGAGAGGGAAAAAAAAAAAAAAAAAGAGTTAGCAGCTCTCATTAAGATTTATGATACGCCTGAACTTTTGTAGTCCCGGGGCTTAACGACAGATGGTGGTGTAACTCCACCAATTTTGCAACCTCACCCTTCGCTTTGATGTTGTAAAACAGAAGTCTCCTCGGTTCGACTTGGGCTAAAAAACGGCGTTTTCGTCCCTGTCCGGAGGGTCCGCGGAGCCCTGCGCGGGGAGGGACCGTTACCAACAGCCCCGCGGGCACCTCGCGCAGCCGCCGCGCACACGCGGGGAAGATGCGGGGAATTCATGAGGGAAGAGGGTTTCGAGGCGGTTTATTCGAAGCGAGAAACACGGTGCATGTGCGGAGGCGGAATCGCAAACCGTCCACAGAAACACACACAACGCACCGGCGTAATCAGAAAGCAGCCGGCTGCGCGTTAAGCCGTAATCAACGCTATGAAAAAGAAAATAAAGGAAAAACCAAAACTCGGCAAAGCGCGTTTCCTGAGCGCTGCCTAAAGCCCCGCGCGGGAACCGTAACGCCGCGCGGCGCTCCCCGCGGCGGCCGTTGGCCGCGGCCGAGCCCGGCGCT
>VWPW01014076.1:780774-991080 GCA_013389825.1 Crypturellus undulatus | reverse complement strand
CCCCCTCCGGCGCGGGCGGGGAGGTGCAGGCGGTGCCGGCTGGGGGGCCCGACCGCGACCCCCCCCGCCCGCGCCGCCTCAGCTGCGCGCTGCCACCCTCAAAAAACGGAGAGAAAGCCCCACACGAGCACTATAATAGTAACGATGCTGGAGCCGCGCGGGTCCCCAGGCGCCTCCGCAGCCGGTGCGTGCGCGGGGGCCCTCCCTGGGAATTGCGGGAAACCCGCAAAGTTTGGAAACTTTTAATTTGGGGCGAGGGGAGAAGGGCCGAGCGGCGGCTGCGGGCAGGCCGGGCTTGCGCTGCACGCCGAGTATGCGAGGGCAGCGGGAGGGGAGGGCAGGTTGCGGGGCCCTCTTTTTGCTCTTTTTTTTTTTTTTCCCTCCACACGCCCGCCGTGCGGAGAGGCCGCCAGGCACCGTGTCCAGCCCCTCGGCTCCAGCAACCTGCGCGGAGGTGTTTGCCACCCAGCGGAACTGGTGCGGCAGAGGTGACAAACGCCCTGCCGTCCCGCCAGGCTCTTTTGCTGCCTTTGCAGCAGTGTGAGGCCGAGGCGGCCGCAGGCCCCTGCGGGCTGCGTGCGCTCGTGGGCTCGGTGAGGAGCTCCTGGGGGAGCAGCCTGGAAAACACCCGCCGAAAACTCGCGGGAAGAGTTGGGAGAGAACGCGGCCTGCTGGCTCCGTCTCCGGGCAAAAAAATAACCCCAGAAGTACCCCCTAAATAAACTTTATTATCATCGTCTTTACTCAGAGTGCAGAGCCACAGACGAAGAGCACGCAGAAATCTGTACCTAGCAGTCGGTGCTGGCTCCAAGAGCCCTGGCTTGTCGATGTACTTTGTTAAGGAGCGAAGCACAGAAGTTCCCCTTCCAAAGAGGATTTCCCTTTTTCTTTTTTCTTTTTTTTTTTTCCCCGCATGAAAGCCCCTGCCCAAAACGCACTAAAGTCTGTGGGAATCTTTCCACAGACATCAATGGGAATCTGTCCATTGACCAAATGGGCTTGGATCAGGCCCCTGGAAATTTTGTTACAAATGTGGGACAGGGAAGTTGCACATTGTGTCTGTGTGCTCCTGTTAATTTGTGGGAGGAAAAAAAGAAGTTAGAGGCAAAGTTCAAGAGATTTTGACATTTTTTTTTCCTGTGCAAGGTAATTTAAAATCATTCAGGGAAAGCATTACTGATAGTGATATTACTCTAAATAATAGAAATAAATAAAGAAAACAGGATTAATTATTAAATCAGTTTCTCGAATGATGCACTAATCATTTTGAGTGAGGTATAGATTTTACTGTTCAAATTAATATTTATTTTTAATTTAAGGTTTCTCCTGACTGTAATATGTTTTTCGTACAGAGATTGAAAAACTTTATTTTGCAGTTACATTCTATTTTAATGTAGTTGTTACAGAATGGTAGTGTGCTGTAGCATTTTTGTATACTTAAATCATTTATTTAACTACTCAGAATAGTAAATTACTAAATAGTTGAGGGGAAGGGAAGCGTGTTCTAAATGCAGCATTTCCAAAATGCATATAATAACCTTTATGTCAGTTGATAGGTCACTAAGTAACATATAAAATGATACATAATTAGGTGTTCTAATTTATTTTGTTAATACGTAGCACTGGAAATCTGCTGCTTCATGTGAGGCCTTATAGAGTAGGCTTTAACATTTAACAGTAACATTAACAGTAAGCTTGAACAGAAACATGTGTGCTATTATATGGATATTTCTTTGATTTTATTTTAGTTTCAGTGATTCTTACATTTTATTACAAGATCTTTGTTTCAGTGTAGTGTTTTCGAATGAGGAAAAAAATGTTTTGTAGATTTCTCTTTAGTGAAAATTCTTAGGAATTCTGTAAGGAACAAACATATGTATGCCATGTATGGAAAGGTAAAAGAAGTACATAAAGTCCTGAGTATTTAAATTAATATATACATGGCACTGTTTTTTTAACTGCGCTAGAGTTTCTGTAACAGTTAGATCCTGTATTTCATAGATTTTCAAAGTGACTTTTTAAAGTCATTCATCTGTTTTAAAATTTAAAACTCATATGTCGCTTACACAGTGTTTAACAATTTAAAATGGCTTTCTGTAATAAAGTGCATTAAAACTAATATTTTTAGATGAAAGGTGTATTTTGGGTGGAGAAGTCCTCCTTGGACTTTAATGTATTTTTAGAAAAGTTCTTATTGGACTCAGTATACTTTAAAAATCGCTGTAGCATAAGCTTTGATTTCTGGACTGATCAAAGTAGAATAAAATAAGGCTTTTATACTCTGAGGAATATACCTGATTCAGCTTTGCATGCACAGGAGGTATTCGACTCTAGTAGGCTGAAAACAATAGAAAACTTCTGAGGTCCGACCCGTGTTGGGTCAGTGTTTTGCAGTATGTCATTGAAAATGTCAGTTAGCCTCATTGTTTCTCATCATCAGAATCGGAGGGCTGCCATTTCTTCTTTTCTAATAGGGTGATTAATTAATATTTCTTGCATACTGAGAATTCTTTTGTTCTATCCTATATTTGGAGAAATTTAATTCCACAGTGGTTGGAAAAACAATGGTCGGTGAGAGGCATCGTTTTGTTTCTCTGAGTCCGATCATGAAGAGATCACTTGTTTCTGAGAACGGAGAACAGTTTGGGACGTAGGTCGGTAAGAAATACACATGCAGGATTCTGACTGGAGAAAATTGCAAATCATGGTGGAACTCAAAAATGCTGCCACCTTTGCATTTTTTGGTACACACAAACTGATGCTTTTTAAAAAAAAACTTTGTGACAGCTTGTGGTTCTAGAAGGAATGCAAATTATCTTTTTTTTTCTCCACCACTGTAGCAAAGCATACCCGTCAACTAATCCTTGAATATTGTAATTTAGGTTCTTATTCTCTGTCCTATTTTGACTTGAGATCTTTTCTGAGTCTATGTGCAAATTACTAGCAGCAGAAAAACTGAATTAAAAAAGTGAAATTATAGTAAAGTTTATTTGTAGTAACTACAGTTGTGTCAGATGATAATCTCTAAGTTTCAATATTGCATTTCAGTGTTACTTGTTTTGGAGGTTTTCTTTTACATTTACTACGTAACAGAATGAAGATAGTTATGTTATTGTAATCATTTCCAAGGATAGTTTTTAACCTGAAATTTAAAAACTGCTAGATCAGCATAAAACCAGAGAGCAGTCCCGCAAGTATCATTTAGCACTGATAATCTTTTTTTTCTTCTTTTTGAAACTCTTGAGTAATTTTATGTTACTTTTTACTTCTTAAATCTTACAAAGTGTTTATTTTAAATTGAGGCATGTATGCATTGATACAAAATTTGCATCTATTTTGGCTTTTCTCATTTTTTAAAATTTTTGTTCCATTTGCTTTTTAAGTGCAAGACAGTGTTTAGTGTCAGCTGGATTTAAAAGTGCCAGCGATGGCCCGTCTATGCTGTCATCACTGAAGTAGTTGAAAATAATCTTTTTAATGAACAGTTAGTGCAATGTTTATTGGTTCACCAGAAGTGTAGTTTGGGATGATGTTAGGAAGTAAAATTTGGACTCTGAATACCGGATTATGTACAGAATTGTGTTTAGTATCTTGCAGTAAATGCTTTTAGTTTGAAGGCAAATTAAATCAAAATGTTGAGCACACGGGATTACACTATTAACCATTTCAGGTCTTTCTAGTAAATTATAGAAGTTGTTTGGAAAGGAAATAAGAACATTACCTTTTATCAGTTCAGTTAGTTATTGCTGTTGCTAGCAATAGCAATCATATGTCCTCCTTCCTTCAGCTGTAGTTGGAGCTTTCCCTGCAGTTTACTTTGTATATAAATGTGTGTGTTAATCAAGCCTACGGCTGGGAGTAGAGCTAAATCTGCCGATACCGTAAGCGGTACCCAAGATACACACTCAGTCGGGATGGGTCCTGCTGTGTATTTGGATGTGTCTTGACTGTGATTTTAGCTAAGCTTTATACATATATATATATATATCTCATATATATATATATCAGTTTCTAACTGATGGGCTTATGCACGGGCACAAAGATAAAAGGTGTAGGTGACGGGTAGCAGCTTTATTCACCATGCAGAAGGGATGTTTTCTGCCCTGTCCCCCTGACTCTTAGGTGACGGCTGTTCCAGGCTGGAAGGAGTAATTGCAGGTCTCCGTCATAAAGGCCCATACAGGCAGTCTTTGGCCTGCCAATGGCGCTCCGTTGTTTATCTGAATATTTTAATCTCCTCCCTCCTTCCTAGAGACAGCAGAAGGGGGAATCTGTGATTCGAGACGTTTTCCTCGTTCCTTGGCTTGGTGAATCCAGGGCCATAGTCAAGGTGCAGATCCTTTACTCGGGGAAGTAGATTTGTGTGGACCTCAGTTCTGTGCTCTGATGGCCACGGCTGCAAATGGCATCAAACAAAATATTCCTGTAAGTTGCTGCTCTTAGTCATATTTAAACTTCTTTTGCCTCCAGGGTGTCACAGGGAAGGTGGTTTGCCTATGCCAATTTTGTCCCAGTAGGAGATATCCAAACTGGATATTTCTTGAAGGGTGACATTTTGTGGGTAGGTTTTTACATCATTATATTTACTTGAGTTTTGTTTTTTTTTTTTAATGCAAAATTGTTTATTTGGATACATACTATTATTTTACCAAAAAAACCTCCCAACCTCCCCATACTCCCTATAAGGCTTTTTGTTGGAAGCATGTACAAAGTCCTTTTGAAGTAATTTAACATTCTCTTACAACATGATGCATATTTCACATCTTTTAACAGAAATTTTCTTAAGAAAATTCTTAATGTTGGTTTATTCAATTATCTGTCTTTCTTACTTCAACTTAAAGCAACAAGTTACGGATTCTAAAATTATGAGTTATAGACTTGTCCACTTATATGTTAAAGTTCTGTGACCTTGATAAATATTACCACTGTCATTTTGGTGATTGTCTTTCCAGGGAAATTCAGTCTCCAAACTAACAAACTTATGTTCAGATGGACAATCTCAGGGTTACTAAATTATTTCAAGCACAGAATTATGCTAAATGCCTATCGATGTTGATTTTGAATTTTCCTATGAATGTCTCAAAAAAAAATAAAGGTGAAAGAGCCAATAAACCATTTAACCTTTGCCAGTAAATCAGTGTTAAGTCTTACTGTAAAAAAAAGTTAGTCTCAATTATTTTTGGTTTTTCTTTTTGTAATCCTTAATATTTGGAAGGCACATTGTTCTCCTGGAATTGGACCCCACCTAGTAAAAGAAAAACTGTGGGTACTATGTGTGTAATAAAACTTGTAGTTGACAGTTACTGCTTGGAAATTAGATCACAAACTGTGAAGTTTACCACTTACAAATAATGTTGAGGAAATTTTAATGGGTAGCTGTGGGGAGCCACTAAAGGCATTGGAGAAGAAAGTGGCAAGGCCGAAACAAAGCAGACTTGGGGAGCATGGTGGAAAGAGGCCAGCGGGAGCGTGTGGTGGGGCAGAAGCCAGAGTGCACAGACCGGCAAGGGGGAGAGGGCGGCTGCTCTGAAAGCAAGAATTGAGATTTGCGGAAGAAGAATAATTTTTTTTTAAATCTCATATCCAATATATGAAATACATTTTAATCCATAATTTTATATACGGAAAAAAATGATTAATATTTAGCATTATGTGCACAAGCAGGCACAATTCTGTTTACTTCACAGAAGTCATGCCAGTGGTAAACTGTCCACAATTTGGACTTGCACTTCGGTCAGCTAGTGTTTTAAATATTTAGATTTTATTAATTGCAATGTTTGTCTTTTGAAAGTTACTTACTAGCTGTTGTAATGAAAGTTGATTTTTATTGCGTATCTAAATATCACTTTGGTGTGGCAGAAGGGCAAAGTTATTTGAAGATAAAGGTGAAGAAAAGTGTATAGAAGACAAGAGGCTACTACCTTTTAGAGGCTAAAATGGTAATTGAAATATTTATGATTCAAGGCACTACATTGAGAGAGAACGCAGAAAGGATTGTGGTTTCATTACAGTTCTTACAGGATTCGTGTGACCTAAAAATGAAAACACAAAAACCTAATGCAGTCAGGTGTGCGCAGCCTGCAGAGATGTGCATAACTGATGAACTGTTATGTTCTTCATAACAGTGCGAATAATGTTTCATCTTTGTATAAAAACATTTGTCATGTATACCGCACAGAAAACGGATGCTGAGAACTCCTGGGTATATAAGTGCTTTTTTCAACTGATAATCAATTAGAAGAATATATGGGTGCTAAAACTGTAAAAATGTTAGGATGCTACTTTGCTAAAGATCAGGAAATGCTTTCACCCAGAAATCCATGCAGAATCATTTGTTACCAGTCTTGAATGCATTTAAATGACTTTTAATCTTGTGATGATGCCTGTAAATTGTTCTCAGTACACAATAACTGTCAGCGTTCCTTGAAGAACATGTATGGTCAGTAATTCGCAAGATAACTATGTTGAATATATGGCAGAAGTTTCACAGGAGGTGTCATAAATCCTCGCACATCCTTCTGCTTAATAAAGGAATTAAGCTTAGCGTAGGGGAGATTAGGTGGGCGAGCGCTGCTGTGCAGATGTCCCTCGTGTGCGCTGGGGGCCGCGCAGCTGCGCGAAGGACGCAGGAGGTGTCGGGGCTGGCGCTGCTGTGCGGCAGCACCGGGAGCTTGGGCCCGTCAGCAGCTTCCCGGGAAGCTGCAGGCTTCAGCACTGACCTGTCTTGAGTGCTTTATGGAATTTCATCCTAGAGGAGGGAAGGTTCTGGAGGGGTCACAAATCTCCCCCGAGACTTGCTAGCCTAAACCAAAGTTTTCTGAAGTCAGTGTGAAGGCTCCCTTTGATTGCTCACGGTTTTGGCTTTGGATTTGCTGATCTTTGTGTGTGCTCAGAAGTTCGCTTACAAAACAGGTTTTGGAGGTTAAGAAGTTACCAGCTACTTGGCTGCTCTTTGCGGTCAGGGTGAGGCTGGTGATGGACCATTTGCCTCTATCTGAGCCATTGCATTGCAAAGTAAAACAAAATGCCCTAAAGTAGCAAGGAAAACTTATCCTTCCTGCAGAAGTAATATTGTCTTTAATCCCTATAGCCGTTCCATTAGTGAATATTTAATTATGAATTGAATTTTCCATTCTTCTGAGCTTTTTTTTTTTTTTTCTCCCTGTTCTTTTTCTTGGATTCCTGTGCCAGTTCTCAAGAAACTGATACCAGTCTCTTGTCAGAATACACCATGCCAGTAGTTTTTATCCAGAAGAGTTTCTGTTTATTGCTAATTTGTTTCTTCTGACTTTGCCATTATCAGAAATACTGTTGGCACCTACTGATGTAACACTGTTCCTGCTGTTCCCACAAAAAATGGGACAGATCTTGCCCAAAAAATAAGTTGTTACACACAAAACCAGGAGATGGTCCATATAGCATTTTCACCGTTCTTTTAAAAATAAATTCTTAGACTTGTTTACAGGGCTCTGAAGAAGTTGCAACTCAAATAGAAAACACACAAAGTAACTTTTTTAATATTAGTTAAATACTTTCAAAGGTTTACTTCCATTTATTCTGTAAATGGATTTTTTGAATGGAGCAATCACGGTAAGGGTTCAGAAACACTTGAGACATTCCAAAAAGGGAAAAAAGGACGCATGTAATGTAGCTGTCTTCAGTCGGTGGTGTCCAGCTTTTCAGCCAAGCCTGATGAAGCTCGTGCAGTGGCTGGAGGGTGGCGCGTGCCGTGGGGTTGGTGCTGCTGCACATATGCAGCAAGTCTGGCACTTCCGAGAAGCTTTGGGCTTGCTTTATGTGTAACTGTAGTGAATGAGCACAAGTAATTCTCAGCACATTCCTCCTGAAAGGATGTGGCTACAGGTAGGTCACAGGGGTAGGGCAGTTCATTCAGTCTTTCCCAAGGCACCCTCCCTCTCAGGGGCTTCTGCGGACCAGAGAAGGAGGCAGCTGTAGCACAGAGAGTTTGCTGTCATTTCTTGAGAGCCTCAACCCTGCCTCATTATGTGCTTTTTGCCTGAGAGCTGTTGTAAGGTCCGAGAAAATTGGTCGATGGAAAAAACTATATGTATTGCTTGACTGCTTCTTCTGCGTTGCAGATTGGACACCAGCGTTTTAAATCACTGTGTGTTGTGACTCCATAGAAGAACAGAATTGTATTATGAATGTGAAAAAGTGGGACCTCCTATCCTGGGCATACTAGGGTGTTGCTTTAAATTATTCAGTAAACGTCTCCAGCAACTAAAATTGAATCTTAAGTCTTAAACAATTAACCTTATTTATATGTAGTTGCTTATGTGTTTTGTGAATCAAGAGTACTTAGGTATTGAAATTATTATAACCTGAAATTATTCTAATATATCATTTAGGTATAGTATTAAAAATAAACTCTATACCTAATCATTGCCATTTAAGTCTGTGTTGTTACCTTCTAAAATATTGCCAGAAGAGGGAAGATAGCATTTTTTTTCAAGTAAGTGTTATGCAGGCTTTTTTTTTTTTTTTTTTTTTTTCCCTCAGAATTCATCTATAAACAAAACTTTCTTCAACCCAGTTTTTCTGGATCTAAATCATAACTTTCTGGAAGCAGAGTGAGACCACAGACTATGAAAAACATCTTTCCCATTGTCACCTGCAATACTACCCTAATTGGAGCTAACTAGCCTGCAGTTGCACAATATTTATGTTGCAATCCAAACTGACATAGCCCTGGAATGTCTCGGTAGCAAAGGAAAGCGCAGACTGGAGCGATGCTCAGCAGGGCTGGGATAAGCTGCCCCTTTCAGAGACCTCCTTGAGCAGGTAGTCCTTCAGGCTTATCCTCTGGTTCCCAACTTTGCTGTGGGCTGAAGAAGGAGGGAGATGAGTCAAGGGGCTTGAGATGAGCACAGGGGCTTGTTGTAGGCAGCAGTCACTCACAGTTGGCTCGTGTGTGATGCTTTGGGTCAGGCTGCAGACACCATCGCTCCCCAGAACAGAAGTGCTGTGCTAACAGCATGCTTTTTCCCCAGGGCCTTCTGATGGGGATGAGATCTTTGCGCATTTATTTTGGTTTCTCCTTACTTCAGACCTTTTGAGGGTCCTTCTGTCAGGGAAGTGCTTGGAATACGTGCTTTTAATACCATCACTTTTATTTCATTGATTGAAATAATGAGTCACAGAGTAGTGTCACCTTGGCTGCTCGGATCCCTGTAGGGACAGTTGATGTTTCTCACTGCTGCTGCTGGGGAAGGCTCTGCAGCAGCTGAGGAACTTGATCCATCACTCCTGGCCTTCACTCGGGAGCAGAGCTTGGTGCTTTTCCCAGTGACTGACGTGCTTAGATCTGTGGTCACTAGGTATCCCGCCAGCTCTGCAAACCTGGCTTTTGCGCTGGCATTAACCCCTCAGGGCTCAGCTGCTTGTGCCATTTCAAACGTCTCAGCAGCTGATGCTCTGTAGCAGAGATTTGACTTTGCAAAACTTATGCTAACTCTTGCTGAAGATGTGAAATACAATTTGTAGCATATAATTGCTGCCTTGTGTGATCTTGGACCCTTACTTAAAATTCATTTAACTGATACTGTACTTTCTTTATAAGGTTATTATTGGGAACTAACCTTTTCTTGTGTTGTGGTTTAATGTACATTGTAATAAGTTTTTTTTAATGTGTTTAAGAGTTGGAAGATGTGTTAGAGGTAACCTTTATGTAGAGAGTTTTATAGAGTTGTAGTAAGGAGAGTAATATTAAAATCCTGAGTGTTATTTCTAGCACCATCTGAATGTAATTTGTTCTCACCGTGTTTTGTGTGTGCCTGTTAAAGGATGATGGTACAGAATGTTGAGAAGATTTGTTTTGTTCTCCAGTATCTTTCTTACTGGTAATTAATGATCTAATGAAAATTATTGCCTCCGGAAAGTTTTTCTACTTTTGATGTATACAAAAATACACAGAGGGTAACAGATGCAACTGATAAATCACAGTGTTCTTTCTTTCTCTGTATTTCAAGCAGAGCAACCTGAAACGGAGATTTGAGCCACAATGTTGGAAGCCTCCCAATAATCTTTCCTTTCTTGTTGAGCTCTTGACAAGCAGACATGGGCCATGTCTTTTGGAGATCTCTAGAGATCACTACATTATAATAGATTTAAAAGCAAATTTTTCAAAATGGCAAATCCTGCTACTTCGTGCTTATACCTACAGATATTAGTTTGTCTTTGATTGCTGTGAAAAAGTGCTGGTTTGTTCAGAGTCGTAAATTAACAATGAAATAATTCTTGTAGTTCTTTTAGCACAAATCAAAGTATATATGTAGAATTTGGAGTACATGAAAAAGATTTTAGAACTTTCCTTCCTGCTACCATATTAAAACTGCTCTAAATAGGAGTGAAGGTGATGAATTTCCTACCAGAAAAGAGGCCAGGAAGAACCTCTCAACTGCTTGTGCAGTGATCCCAGAATGATAAGATGAACTTCCTAAGTATGGAAAGTTGTCCCATGTTTGATTTTTTTCCCTTTCCTATGAAACAGAAAACTCATTTCCATTTTTTTTCCCTCACTGTTCAGCTTTAAAAAAAAGTTACGTTTTCATTTCCATTCCTTTTTGCCTCAAGAGGGCATTGTGGCTTGGAGTCAGGGAGCAGGTTTTGCATTTGTCAAACTATTCGCCTATATTTGGAAAACTGTTATAGTTGTTTTTCTCATGTTCAGCAAACTGCTGTGCTTAGAGGTGAGTGCAGTGGTAGGGATGTAGTGGGCAAGAATGGCTGAAAGAGAAGTAAACACTAGTTTTTATCTTAAGCAGATGGTGAGGGGGAAAAGGGGGCAGCAGTCAGAGCTCTTGTGATTAAAGGTAACTGCTTCTAACATTGTGAAGGAAGACGACAGTACAGACAAAAGTGCTATCCTAAAATTTATAAATAAAACTCTTGGTTCAGGTGTGGACTTCTTCTGGGACTTCAGGAGAGCTGCTTACTCTCAATGCAGTAAAGATAAATTAATTAATAATTATGAGGTGTTGAGATAATTAAGTAGTGAATGGACCTAAATTGCTTTCCAAAGCTCAGTGACTGTAAACTCTGATCTTCTAATTTAATGTATCTACCACTTCCCATTCAGTTGCGGAAAGACTTTGGAAAGTGTGATATTAGTCATAATTTAGGCATAGTAACTGCTTGAACTAAATTTGATTCTCTGAAGCGAAAATTTTGTCTGGGCACTGGAGATACTTCCATAGTATAAGTTAGGCCTGTTTGGACAAAGGATAGCACTAACTGATCGTTACATTGCTTATCAAGTTCAGAGATTCTGGTATGTTACTCCCCTGTTGGATTCTCCACTGTCTTGAGATAGCCCAGACATTTACACAGAGGAAAAATTAAGACAGTAACAACCTATTGAAAGAGATACTCACCAAGCAAGAGGAAAAACAGCTAAACCTGTTTCTTTTGGTGGTCTTGTAGTACTGCTCAAATATGGCTTTTCGGTTGATCTAAACAAATTTTGTCATCATCTCAGTATTTGTGTTTTTCTTGGTATTATTTCTGTACAGAAATGTTTTCTAATAGAAGTTAGATATCTCTATTTTTTAAGGGGTAATTTAACTGCATAAATGTTCACTTTACACTTTTAATGGGAGCTCTTACAAATAGGAATATATGTGAAAATATATTCTAATTTAGGTGGTAGCATCAGTACTATCTTGGGTACCTGTTTCTCTGTCCCAGGCACTCCTCATCTAAAGCTCTGTTTGCTGTTAATTTCTATCACTATCAAAGGATAATTGTGTAATAATCCTCTGACCTCTAGAGTGGGCTTGAATCACAATGGAGATGAACAATAAAAATAATATAATAATTGGAAGAGTTCTGTGATGAGCAGAGGGCCTGGCTTCTGTCCTTTTTCTCCAGTGCTGTTTCATACAGTTCATTGGATAACTTGAATGTGAAATGTGTGTGTGATCTCTGGAGAAGAGCCCAGAGCCTCTCCCTGTCCTCTGGAGCTCGTCCCTAATGAGCTTCTTGCTGTGGCCCAGCCTCAGCCAGAGGAGCAGCCAAAAGCTTCTCCTCCTTCTTCTCTGTCCCCCAGGCTGTTAGTTAAGGGGCAGATTTGGGGTGAGGGTGAGTTTTGCTCTTCCCAGACCGAGGAGAGGCCCCAGCAGGGCTTTTCTGCTCTGTGGATAAGTTTTGTGAACTCTAGAAAAGAGGTCAGTTATCTTCCTCCAGACTTCTTTGGACTTAATTCAGTTGACGTCTTCCCTTGGTCTGTCGTTGTTGGGGATTAACAGAACCAACTAAACCCTTAAAAATGTTGACAGTCCCTTTCCCCTCCCTGGAAGTGGAGGAATGGTACCCCTAGCACAGACGGGATTGCTTCTGAATGTGCTCAAGAACTTTGAGTCATCAACAGCTACATTTAGGCTTTTCTTGGATCTTCTGGCTCTTGGTAGAAGGCAACTTGATTTACTTTTGAAACTGAGAAGTACAGTTCATATGCTGTGGACCAAAAGTTTGGGATGAGGACTTCCCTGTCGACATATAGGATTGTGCCTGCGCTGCTGCAGCATTTGTCATGGGGTGCACTCCTCATCTCAGTCAGGATGCCACGATGTAGTAGGATGATTAGGAAATAAAGAATATGAAAGAAAATGATGCGTGAGGAGCTAATGGGGAATAATCTTACAATGGCAGATTGAATGTTTCTTTTGAANCAGCATTTGTCATGGGGTGCACTCCTCAGTCAGGATGCCACGATGTAGTAAGATGATTAGGAAATAAAGAATACGAATGAAAATGATGCGTGAGAAGCTAATGAGGAATAATCTTACAATGGCAAATTGAATGTTTCTTTTGGCCTTTCCCTAGAGTCAAAAATCCTTCCAGATAAGCCAAAGTGACATCAAGCCTACAGAGGGGAGCAGCTTCTCTGGGCTTTGCTGCAGATTAGAACATCTTAAATAGACTTGATAGTTCAGTTCTGATGCGTGGTGTCAGAAGCGGGCACCAATTAAACCTCTCCTCCATTTCCTGGGCTACTCTTCTGGATTTTATTTCAAAGTAAAAGTGCTGCGCTCATCCAGTCAAAATAAAACTAAAAAACTAAAACTAAAACTAAAAAAAAAGTGAATATGTTTATTTGGAAAACAGTTTTGTTGAACTCCAACTCCTCTGTTTTCTTGAATTATAGAAAGATGAGAATGGGAAAGTGTTTTCTTAAAACGTGTTATAATGGAGCTGTCTTGACGTCTCTTACAGTGTACATACAGATTAATGTGGATGTGTGAGTTGAAAAGCGAAGTGCATATTATTGCTGAAGTGCGTTAATTAGATTTCCTTGTTGCAAATCATTCTGTACATTTTGAGTATAGCTGTAGTAGTTGCTACTGTTCAGTTTGTCATAGAGAATTTGGGAGAAAGCTAACTAACTAGTACATAAGCATTCATCATTCATATTGGAATTTTTTAATACTTTGAAAGAAATTCTGTTTGAGTTTACTTCACTTGTGTATATGCCTTGTAATAAGGCTTGTGTAAAAGAGCTGCTGATTGACTGTACCCAAACTGCTTCCTGATCTACTATGTCTCACACAAAACATGTTCTGCACATAATAAAAATTCTGTTTGTTTTTGTTTACACCTGGAAAATATGAAGTACATGATACAGTTTTAGTGAGCCTTACAAAAGTAAAAATCAACAACAAAATATTAGCAATACTGTAGATGTGTACAGCTGTACTTTAACTTGCCCCATTTGATTGTTGAAGGCTGATGTCAAGGACGTTGCTTCTTTTACAAATATAGACTTCATTTAAGACCTGCATTTTTGATTTAAGTGGGAAGAAGTAAAAAGTATACTAGCTACTTGAATGTGTTAAATAACTACGTACGTGATGTTTTTGTCTCTGGATTCCAGTTTAAACAATTTGAAGCCTTTCTTAAAAATGCAGTGCTTGAAATAAAATGGACCATTTTTGTAATCATTGGCAAAGTTTTAATTTGTTTTAAGCCTTATTGTTGATCTAGAGCTTTTGCTCTCTTAAGATTGATTAATTGCTTTTGCCACTTTTGTTTGCAGTTCAGTATAATCTCATGCACACTATTGTATTATTTTAGTCTAATCTTCCATTGACAGTTGTATGTTTGTATGGGATGTTAAATTTTGACTGCTAATAACTTAAGTATTTTAATAAACAAATAAATAAGATACAAAATAATAACAAACTCTCGCAAACCAAAATGAATACCAAGTAATGCAAATTTATTTTATGAAACATGAAATAAACGTTTCTGTACCTGCTAAAGACTGTGATGTGAAGCTCTGGTGTTTGTGTGATATTATTTATTTTGAAAAATACAAGGTGAACACATCCAGGTGTTGCATTCAAGTATCTTTTAATTTAAGGCAAATTTGGATAGAATTAAGAATAATTAAAGAATTAAGAATAATAGGCCCATCTCTGAGTATTATTAGAGAGCCTAATGCTTTTCCTGGTAGTTACTCAGGGTACAATACTATTCCTTTAATGGAGATCCCTCTCAGTTATCTTATCTGTAAAATGACTATAGTCGCTTCATACGGAATTAAAAATATGATTCAGGTATTTAGACCAGGAGACCTGTGGCTTATCTTTGGCTTTACCACGTGGCCTTTCAGGAAGAGCATACCAATTTGAATGCTTAAGTAAATCACAATAATGCAATATGATCCTCACCACGTGGTTTTGCTCTCTCAGTGATAGTTGACTTGGTTAACTTGGCCCAGTAATTGTCATTAAGCTCATAATTTTCATTAAGAAAGTGCAATTTAGGCATCTTGTAGATGGTGCAAAGAAAGATATTGCTACAGTTGATCCTGTTTGACTGTGCTCTGCTTCTAGAGATAGAAATGAGGAATCCTGGTACTTAACACTCTTCTGCTGTCTCAAAAATATTTATGTAGTTGACTGAAATGGTGTATGTTCTCCCACTGTATGAGTTTGTCATACATAGGGAAAACACGTCATTCACCTGCTGGAGTTGGCAGTATACAGATTCTCACATACATATGTAATGGGCAGGCAAGACAGTTGTGAAATCTTAAGACAGACCAGACTAAAAATATGTTGTAATAATAATAAAAAAGAAAAATAACCCCATTGAAATGAAAGGGTGAAGAGGGGAGGGAAATCTGTGCTTGTCCTCATTTTTTAAAGGAGCCAAATTATGGTCTTCAAACTTCTGGGATTACAATGAATTTTTGCTGTAGAACTGTCAGAAAATACAAAGGTTATATCTGTGTAGACAGCTTAACTTGCTTTCTGGCTCTCCAGAGTGCCTTAACTCATCTCACGCTCAGCTGTAAAAATCTCTAGATCATGAAAATAGAGCGTATTAGGGCCCTAGTGCTCCTGGATGGCTGGAGCCAGAACCTTGGTAAGGCCCACGGTGCCCCACGTGCCGACAGCAGCTCAGCGGGGCTGCAGGACCTAGCAAACCAGACCGTGCAGCATGCGGAGAACCGCTCGGTGCCGGAATCCCAAACCTCTTGTGCTGGTGTCCGTTCTCATCCTTGCTTCTGGAAGTTTTCAAGAGTACTGCCCATTTTCAAGAGTGTCGTTCTGAAAATTCTCTATTTGTTTTTGCTTGCTTGTACTTTTTCAATGTTCTCTTATATATAGTTGATCTTCACTGCTAAATAAGCAGTTCTCTTCGCTTGAAGTTGATCCTAATAATGGAGTGGGTAATTCTAATAAAATATTTACTCGAAGAAGGAGGATCCTAAAACTCCACCTAACTAGAGGCATATTATGAAATAAAGGAGCTGCATAAAATACAGTGGCAGTACAAGGAACTAGCACATTTTTCTTGAAATCACTGTGCAATGGAAACTGCTTTGTGTCAGCTGAAATGTCAGATATATCAGGAAAAAGTTAAAGTGGAACCTGATATCTGTATAGCTAGAGACTCAAGTAATTTGCTCAGGGATACAGTAGAAAATTAATCTTATGTTTGAAACAGGGCATAGTAGCCTGTGTTTATTATCTCTTCCCCCATTTTCTTTCAGGACTTACTAATGCCCTTTGGTTAGCTCCATTATACCTTTGTAAAACTTCTTGCACAGCTCAGCTGCTTTACCTTGTTTGCTGATATTAATATAATTAATAGGATATGTAAAAAGCTGCTGAACTGTGTGTTGCAGAATCAGGCTAATAGCCCTTTGTACGCAGGTGTTAGGCAGTTGCAGGCCTTCATCCTCCGCAGCCACGTCTTGTCAGAGAGGATGCTGGCATGTGCTGATCTTTCTGTGCAGAAAGAGGAGTTGGTAGGGGTAAAGTTAGATTTGTCGAAGGGTTGGAGGGATGCAAAATTAAAATCATTTTACAGTTAGAGTTTACAGCGTTGTAGCTCTGATTTTCTTTTTGTATGGTTATGCCACAGAAATAAAAATGTGAGGGAAGTACTGTGTTTTTGGATAATGAAAATCTTTAAAGATTATTTTCATAATTGGGAATTGAAACTATTTCCGACAATTTTAGGTTTAGCAAAAAAAGTTTTTTTCACGACATTCCTTTTTATTTTTTAAAAACCTGAAGGTATCTTGAATGTTAGTTAACTTGTTAGTTCTGTGAATGTGTCGTATGAAATTGATGAAAAAAATTTAAAAAAATGGAGAGTGAATATGTCAACTGATTCAGTGAAAAACAAGTAACTAAGAAGATAAGAAATGATACTGAACAATGTGAGTTGTGTATAAACCCATCCCAAATAAAACGTCATATTGCAACGAGAACTGTAAGAGAATATGTCTGGAGATGATACTACAGGTTTTACTTTCAGGATTGAGATCTCTAACTAGAGAGAAGAGTTGCGATTCTGAAAAAAAAGTGCATATTTATTTATTTATGATAGCTATTCAAATGAAAGTGGACATTCCTGGGACTTTATATCCTTAGGTATATAAAATAAATCTTACATATCTTACACAGAAGCAACGGGACTAGATGTTTCTAAGTTGCTTTTTTTATTTCCTCTCCTCTCCTCTCCTCTTCTCTCCTCTCCTCTCCTCTCCGCTCCTCTCCTCTCCTCTCCTCTTCTCTCCTCTCCTCTCCTCTCCGCTCCTCTCCTCTCCTCTCCTCTTCTCTCCTCTCCTCTCCTCTCCGCTCCTCTCCTCTCCTCTCCTCTTCTCTCCTCTCCTCTCCTCTCCGCTCCTCTCCTCTCCTCTCCTCTTCTCTCCTCTCCTCTCCTCTCCGCTCCTCTCCTCTCCTCTCCTCTTCTCTCCTCTCCTCTCCTCTCCGCTCCTCTCCTCTCCTCTCCTCCCCTCTCCTCTCCCAAAAGTGTTCTTTTTAGATGTTCCCTGAAAATAATAATATGCAAAAGAGGGTTCTATGGAAAGGAGAAACTTGATGATAAAGGATTTTCAGTTTATCTTTTAAAGCTATAACAAGTCTTTTAGGAATAGAGCAGTTCTTAATGTTAAGAGTAGTCACCCACAAGAACAAATTATCAAGTACTTCAATGTAGATCTCACTAGGTAAATTTAAACTGTAATTTAAGGGTTTTCCTATTACATTTTCAAATTTGGTGAAGGAATTATGTCAGCAGTCCTTTAAGCAGGAAATGCATTAATGTTGTTTTGACCTCTCTGTTTTCCTTTTCAAAGAAACGGGAGGGTGCATAGTGTGCTTATTGTCATAACAATACTCATTAATTATATGTCTGTACTTCCACGGTGTTTTAGGGTGCCAGAAAGGAACTTGAGCTCCACACAGCCAGGTACTACACAAACACAGAACAACCCTGAGCCCCCAGCCCAGAAATACGATAATTTAAGTATACAGATGGAGACAACAGGTAAAAACAAACAAGGAAACACAAGAAAACAAGGAGTCATCACAGCACATCAGCAAATAATCTGGTTTCAAGTTTTCCATAGGTCTTCTGCCAAAGCCATTTTCAGAGGTTAATCAGTTAGTCTTGTGGATATATACAGATGTGTGAAGTGTCAGCCTGGATAGAAAGTCTGAAGACACTTAATTGAAAAAATAACACATAGATGATGGAAGCTGGCAGCCTGGACCTAAAGGAGAAGGAAGTTTACCTCAAGATACGGAATGAGAGATGATAGGTAGGCTTTGACATGGAAGATAAGTGATTAATATATAATGGGATACCGGATTTATGTCAGAAGAGCGAGATTGCATTTGTCAAGAGTAGAACAAAAGATAGGAACAAGATGTGAAACGAGCATGGGAATATTAGCTGTTTGGGTGAAAAGGAGAGCTATTCCTAAATGAGGGTTTGTAAAGATCCTATAAAATTTGCATGTAAAGCTTCTGTAAATGTGTGAATCTGCAGGACCTGGATACTCATTCTGAGGACTGAGAGAGATGCACAGGTCAGAGATAACGCACAGATTATTGTTCTATAATATAACTGTGGTGCCAAAGAAAGAAGAGTGAAGGGTGCATATTAGCCGTGGAGAAGAGGCTATTCACTCCCAGTCTTGTAACTACAGAATTTTGGCTCACAGCTAAATTTTAGTGGTATGACTTCAATGACAGGAGTAAAACTACCTTCTCCAAGTGTGTAGTTGGCTTGTGGGTTCCAGAAATTGTATGAGACTGCCATTTATCAGTTATCTTGTGGAAGAAGATTCTTCAGAAGGTTCTTTAAATGTTATTGTTCCTTGCTTTTTCCATATTACTTTTCACTGACAGCATTTTCTATCTAAGGTTATGTTGAAAGTGTATGTCACCTTGTTGTAATGTTAAGTACCATGGAAAATGAACATTAGTGCACATGTTTAGGTATGAGTATTGTAGGAACCTGACTTGACTGACCTGCCTTTTTCCCCAGTTATGAAACCAGGAGTGGTTCATGAAGATCCTCCAAATTGGATGCCACTAGAATCTGTGTCATGTAAACTATGCATGACATCTATCTTGTGTATATTTCCACCTGTTGGGTAATTATTTTGGAAATCTTGAAGCAAATCATGCCCCTCTGTGTATAGTTTCAAGGTATTTCAGTTATTTATAGAACGAATGGGATCAAGGGGACAATGAGGTTCCTCATCTCTTTGGGAACATCCAAAAACAGCTTCATGGGCCAGTTCTGTGTGTAGGAACCACAGGGGTCCTCTGCTTCTGTGGCCATCATCTTTTCTTCTTAATGCAGAAGGATGGTGTAGCATAATGTGAAGTAGATTTGAGTCACTAAACAATTTTACTGTTTTATTTTATTGAGATTGCTGCTAGAATGGAACAAATGTTTTGCAGAAATCCAGGAGTGATCTGTGTCTTTTTATTTCAGTCACTTGCATATTTAGTAAAGAAATTGACACTTTCTTTTAAGAACATACCCTTTTAAGAAATATCTTTCAGTATATTTCCATCTGAACTATATTAGAAGTATCTGTAAAGTTCAGCTTTTTGCTTTACCTGCAGCCTTCTTACTATACGTACCCTTTGAGACCTCAGCAGAGGTGACTAGGTGCCTTGTGTGGGATTCCCAGCAGAGGAGCCCTGTGAGCAGGAGTCAGCGTCGCTCTGCTGTTGCAGTGGTTTGGGACTGCTGTATTATCTCCCCCCTTCCAGTTGTACTTCTTTCAAGTTCTGAAAATTGTTCATCAGATTTATCATTGCTTTTTAAGAAAGTCTTCATGAGCATGACCTGAGGTTTTACAGGAAATCTTGAAATAAAAGTAGTAATATTGTTATACATTCTCTCGCACTCAGCCACACATTCTATCATAGAAGTAGCCTTGAAGCTGTTTGAGTTTTTGCAGCAAAGAATGTTTCTTTTCATATCAGGTAATCCGATCTACTGATTTTTTCCCCCTTGGCTTTGAAAACATGCCTTTATATTAATAATCCTGCATTTTGTGATGAAAATTGGTTGCTCTAATTGCTGTTTGGTATTTAGCAGCACTAAAAAGGGCTTCAAATTTTCCCTTTTTCCTTTTTCTACTTTCAAATCTACTAGTGTATATTTTTATAGCTCACTATTAGTGGATGTATAATCTTTGTGTCTGCTTTTATTCTTGGCCACTGGGAGTTTTGCTACCAGCAATGAAAGACAACCTCCATGTTGTACTGTACAGTATAGATATTGTAAATTTTGGTCTTGCTTTCCATTGATCTGGTGTGCCATATGGGAATCATATTCAGCTGATCTTTATTTCCTGAGTCAGAAATTCTGTTTTACCCATCTTTGGGGCTTTCAGCATTTATTCTCAGTGGGCTGTCAGGTATTGCACATGAAAGCAAAGGTTCAAAGGCATATAAGGAAGGTTGAGGACTGAAATGTTTACTTAACACTGTCTTTTTTTTTTTTCTTCTTCTTACAAACATTTGCCAGACTGAAGGATCAGCATGAGGTCTTAAAAATTTTAGACTTTTTAATTCTATTATGAACATTTTATACACACATAATTTTGTTGTAGCATGGAATGAATGAGCTGTGAACTTGCTAGTATGTCAGCTTTGCCGGTGACAGTATTAACGGCATTGCAATTAGTTTTTTTAAGTTTATTGATTATTTTTCTCAGAGGTTTATTTCCTTTCTCTTCTGTTTTTGTTTCTGGAACTGCCAGTAGCAGACTGCTGCCGTCGTGTTACAAAGAAAACTTAAATGAAGACCCTGCAATTTTTAATTAATACAACAAGTAAAAAATTTTAAATAAAGATGGGAAATCATCCTCTCTCTTTTTTGCAATGTCATTTAGTAGCCAAGTGAGAATTTGTTTTTAACTTGTTTTTTTTTATTATTAGTATTTAATTTCTTTTAAAACAAAGAATTACCTGAAATCAGTCTATCTTGCTTTCTTGCTTGCTTTTTCTCTCTTTTCCTTCCTCTTTCCCTTTCTCTTTCTCTCATATGGTGATTTCCCATCGTATGTTCCTGAATGCTTAGTCTTGCACAGAACAGAAAAGATGGCATAATTTTTCTGAAGGTGCTTCAGATAACAAAACTGATGGAAAAGATACCTCATTGCTAAAGTTGGGGTTGAAAGTAAATTGATTTTTATACCTGTTTACAAAGCACTCCCAGTACAGATTCAGAAATGCTCTTTGAAGTAATATTTGGAAAAATGATACAATATCAAGAACTTCATTATGAAGCACTGTGAACATTTGTAACACACTTAGTTGCACATATAAAAATTCCAAAAGGTATTTTCAGTGGCGTATTATCTGAATGTAAAGCTTTCTGGTAATACAGTGCACTCCACCATCTTGCCAGGCAGCCAGGCAGGTTTGGATATTGACACCTTCTGTGACCTCTTGGCTTAGTACCACTGCGGTACAACTGGATGTGAAGGTGCAGAAGCTGAGAATGCTTACGTAGCGTATCACCTGGGCAATACATGCTATCTCTAGTTAAATGCATCTGCCTTCTGATTTTTTTTCTGTGATATCCTCCCTGGATTTTGGAAGATGTTCAGTGTCTTGGTATTTATTTTCAGTGTTCTTGGCTCGGCTCCCTGTGAGCTCTGGAATGACGCCTGTGTTGGATCATTTGGGCTTCTGAAGAATAGGGGAGCTCCCCTCAGTGGAAGGTTAAAGATGCTCTGTGCAAATTATGGAGCTTTCTTGAGGGCCTTGGAGAAGGAAGAACTGAAGAGCAGATTGAATTCATCATATTTCATTTCTAAGGCAAATTCTTTTTCTTTACTATAAAGGCACAGGAGTTTGTATGTGCAATCTCAGAACAAGCCAACTTTCCAATAGGTCCCTAGGACACAGTACCTTGACAGAATTAAAAAAAGAAAATACTTTAATAATACAGGAGACTCCTCTGCATGTTTTTTTTCCCTTGTAGGAAGAGGATCAGAAGACAAATACATTATGGTTGTAGTGTTGGAGCATTTAGATTCTGTAGTAATGACCATGGTAATATTTCAGCATAGCATACCAGGGTTAAAGAGACTGCTGTCTTTCAGTAATTTTCACAGAAATAATGTTCATGAAGATCAGAAGCATATTATTAATTAACAGAAAGTAACCTCTTGGAAGCTAAATTATGTAGTTTGAGCTGAAATATAGCTAGTTATTAAAAGTAGTATGGAAGAAATTATTTTTGCATGGTGAATGTAGGCCTACTTGGCAGAAATGTTTGTGACATTTTAAAAACTACTCCAGATATAAGCTCTCATTTCAAATCCATATATTCATGTTGGGATAATGATTATAATCATGATAATGTAAACTTGTTACAGTGTTGTTTTCTTGAATCTGTAGGCAATCTGAATCACTGGCTTTATCCTTACTCTGTTTTCTTTATTAATATCTTTTTAGGTACTCATTCGCAAATCTTAATGATGGACTTTCAAATTCAGAGTTAATAATTTCATTTATGATAACTTTTGTGGCTTGCCAGGGGAGAATTATGATTGTCAGGAACATCAGCAAGAAGAAAAGTGGAGAATGAATAAATGCAAGAGGGACAAATGGGAAAAGAAAAAAAAACAGTCAAGAGGCATAAATATGGTGATTGTAAAGATGAGTGCATTTTTACTTTGATATTAAACATAACAAGTAGGTGGAAAATGATTAAAAATACAGTTACTTCGTTACAAGCCATTTTCCCTTCCATACTTCTATTCAAAACATATCACTCAGGTGAATGAAAAAGATTGACGGTCAGTTATAAGCAATAGTTGGTGTTCCTACACTCATACGCCAGAGCAGGCGATCAGGAATGCGATGGTGTCTGCAGGGTAGCCACGATGAACACCGCTTGATTTCTTCCTCCTGCTCTGTGTCCGTGTTCAGCACCGGCAGCGGCAGCAGCCCCACGCCTGGCCTGGGCAGCCCGTGCTCTTGCGCTCTTGCTGTACTCGCTCAGCGCTCGCTCCAGTCCCTTTGCCAAACCCCATGACCCTCCTTCAGCGTCTGAGTGTTGCAGGCTGTCAGCTGAGTCCAGTAAACTTCTGCTAATGAAAACAGATACAAAATCACTGGAATTCTTTAAGGCTTTTGCATTAACTTAAATCATGCACTAAGAATGAATGTAGTATTATTAAAAAATGAAATCGGCTTATAATGAAAAGGACCTGCATATTTTAGTTAGTAACTTTCATCCATCTCTATGAATTTTGTTTAATTCTAATAAAAGTGAATCCTCATTAACTGTAATGAAATAAAATTAAGCTCTCCCTGACTTACGTTCGTGTAGTCAGTCAGAACTATTATTTGAAATCTCATTGGGCTCAATTTGTGTGTGCAGGGAGGGCAGAATTCTTGTTTTTGCTGAGGGAATTCTGTTGGTAAGAAAACAGCAGACCAAAGTCTATTCTATCTAGAAAAAGGTGATGCCTCTATATATAGGGTTGCATAATATGAATGCTAAAAAAATCCAAAAAAAATGCTTTGAATTTGGATAGTCTATATTGCTGGTTTTATTTGTTGAAATATATACACCTTCTTGTTTGAAGATACTTTATTTCTTCGCACATCAGTATACACTAATATAGATTCACTAAAGCAGTTGTGGCCAACTCATGCTCTAGTTGAAAGTTCTGTTAATATTTTGGAGAAGGAGGTAATTCATTTTTGTCTTGTTTCAGCACAGTAAAAAAAAAAAAAAGTCTTCTATATTTGGCTTTATTTTCTTTTTCTTTAAAAAAAAAAATCCCTGGGCTTTGTTATGCCAGATCATTACTAGCTTTACTGCATTTTATCATAATGCTCTTTGAGTATAAATAAACTCTGGTATGCTAAACCTAATAGCAATTAAACTGGAAGTGTTTGTGTTTCATCACCGTGAACTTCGCAGAAATGTTTCCATGACAACCTCCATGCTAGTTAAGGCAACCAGAGGTGATCAACAGTTTATATTTTTTTCCCCTCTTGTAAGAATGGAATTTGTGTTGACAGTTCTGGCCTTTAATGGCACTTTTGTACTGTGTGAAAGTATTTGTTTACTAGATCATATGCTGTTAACTGTCAGGCCGAGATAGAGTGACTGCTTTTGATAAAAGGGCTGCATTACATCTCTGAGTCTGTGAAGCTCTTGTACTTTTAATTACTCACATCAGTACAAAAGTATCCATTTGCTTCAGTACACTCAAGAATTAGACTTATTAGTTCCAAAGCACTGTTGGTAAGTTAATTGTGTCCTTTACAGTTTTTTTTGGAAGACAGTCATCTAAAAGCTGTCTTGTAGTTTTAAATTTAAACTACTGTATTTACAATGAAGATACAACACATACCATGGTATGGGGTGAATCATCAGCCCAGTAATTATTTGCATTATGAATTATTTCTGAGGCCTGTTTCTGTATATAGCTGGTGAAGGCTGACTGGCTGTAAGCTGAAGTACACTACTCACGAACTCTGGTTAAGAGGAGCATCACTTAAGTAGACATGCTTTTTCTATCAAGAGTTTTAAAAAATACATAACATGGTGGAAGTAATCTCTCTGAAGTTTAGTATCATGATAACACAGTTAGACTGTTGTGTATGTTTAGTGGGAGTCAGCTGGAAAGTATTTAGAAGGAAACTATTAGCTTTTAGTGAAATTTCTTTCTCCACAGAGGACTTTTTATGAAGAATGTTTGGAAGTTCAGATCAGCTAAGAACTGCTACTGCAGTTCATTCACTACAAGCAGTGAGTTTAGGGCGTAATCTGCACCGAGCTGAACAGCTTGCTTTTGTGGGGTTGTAGGCAAGCCAGTACCAATTCATGGAGCAGCATCTTCTAATGTCTTGAGTGCATGTGTGTGTGTAGGAGAGGATCATTCGCCTTTTTTTTTTCTTTTTTTTTAATAGAATGGAAACATTTAGAGAGTACAGCATTGTCTTCTAAAGTCTTGTTTTGAAACAATAATTAAATGTTTTGTCACAATGAATAATTTGTTTTGCAGGAGACAACTGTATAGAAATATTTGTAAATACAAGAAATGATACACATTGCATGTTTGGCATGCTAAGATGTCTATATGCAGAACTGCAGCTGACAGGACATGTAACCCTTTACACTGATTACTTAGAGAATGTTTATTATTCAAAGTAATGGTGCCATCACTTTCTCCGACTCTTAAGTGGCCTATTGAAATTGACAGGGGTCAAAGCTATGGAATCCATGATTTTCTGCAAGTTTGTATGTGGAACCTATTGCTTGTACACAGGGTGCTTGTCTGGCTCTACTGAGTCAGGACCAAGTACTTCTCTCTAGATTATGAGTGTAAAATGCTGCCATTAATCTAATAATCTTATCTTATATTTGAGGATTTGCCATTTCTTTCTTTGTGTGAGAATGGTGCGATAACCTTGCAGAGAAGGTGACGAACATGGGTACCTTCCAGTGCAAATCTGTGACCTGTCCGAGCTGGAGAGCCTAGTCCTGCTGCATGCAGTGACTAAGTGAGGTGTGTTCCGTGCACACGACTACCAGCAGGTAACACACCTCAAGCTCTTTATTCACTCACTTCGAAAGTAATTAAATGTAAATTAAGTTGCTGCTGGTAGTTTCACTTCAGGTCCACTTGCTGTTTCTGATCCGTTGCAAGTAACTGAGCATCCGTTGCTATGATAAGACTTAAAATCTTTTTCTGTGGATGTGTGCATGTATACAGTTCCAGAAAACTAAGTTCAAAACACTTCTGCAGGTAAAAATGTGTGGGTTACTAGAATGCAAATATTTTATTTTAGTATTAAGAATCAGGCTTTATTTTTTTGATGGCCTCTTGTTTGTGAAAGATTGCCGAGTGCTTCGGCATATAATACAAATAAGCTCCATGCTCTTATTTCTCCAAATCAATATTTAGAAATAGTAGTGTATTATCATGTCTGAAATAATACTGTATAGTTTGCAATGTTTTTGTAAGTGTGTATAAAGCAAACTGTATCTGCAGTGCAACTCTGGGGAAGTTACACTAAAGAGCATTGAGGATAACTTGTGAACTATGTGCTGATAGCCATAAAATGTTTTTTCCCTTGAAAAAATGAATACATATTGGAAAAGCAGCAGAGATGGGCTCTGAGGATGGTCAGGAAATGGAAAACTTATCTTTTAAGATGAGACTAAGAAAGTGTGACATACTTGGCTTCATGAAACAAAAACTGAGTGAGAGGATATGATTTCTCTTTCATATTTCTAAATATATTAGGAACTTTGTTAGAACAAGACAGAAAAAAAACTGTAAGAATTCAAATCATACGGGGAGAAAGGAGATTTCTAAGAGTTTAGGAGTTTCTCAAGAAAATCAGCATGGTCCGTTGCTTTAGGTAGCAAAAGATGGCACATGGTGACTCAGAATGCTCCAGCCCATACTGTGGCCCCTTTTTTTGCCTGACCAGATTTGTAAAACTTCTTTATTTGTTTGTCATGCAGTACCATGAAAACTTGTGTTGTGAAGTCTAAGAGGAGCTTTATTAAATTATTTTGCTTGTTTCCATTCAAATGCAGGTTAATTTCTTAGGTGGTTGCTTCAGTCTCTTTTCAGATGAAATACCTCCTTCAGTGTTATTAGCAATAATATTCTAAGACCTTGTCATCTCAGTTTTAATTTGTTATTTTATGTGTATAGGAGTACTACCCATAATTTCTTCCTTTATTCATCTCATTGTAGTTAAAGACAAGCTTTAACCAACTTAAATAGCTTCTGTTTTTTCTTTTCTGGTATTTTTGTGCAGCCAGAAAGATTATGTGGTTATCTCCATATTCATGACAGATAAAGCAAATCTATACACTTACCTAATTCATTTAAATATTCATTTATATTCCTTTATTTTGTAACTGGAATTTCTGTCTTTTTTTTCCTTCTTTTTATTTTTTGATCTGTTCTAATTTCATCAGTATCTTTGGGATCCTCAAAATTAAACACAAGTTACTCAAAGTAATTGGTGATGCATAAAGAAAAGAGTTAAATGACACCTATTTAAAAATTGCACAATTAAGTAGTTTTCAGAGATGATTCTCTCCATATGCATCTCTTGTTATTGTTGTTTTTTAAATGAGTTTAAGATATTAAATGTTTATTGAAACATGTTTATAATTGGAAACAGCAAATTCTTTTCTGTAGAGAAAGGTATATAGGCACACTGTATAAACCAAAGACAGGACATGTTTATATGTAGAACATAGTATACCTATGTATAGTATACCTATAGTGTAGCAGGATGGTGCTAGAATTTTTTTTTAATCTTGCATGCTTATATCTCTGCTTTCTTTCATAGGCAAGAAATAAATATGAAAGGTGGTATGCAGTCACGGCTATTTCAGCCACCACTGTTGATTTGTTTTCAGGTTCCCAGGAAAGAGGAAGTGCCCCTTGCAAACATTATGCCATGCAAAATTCTCCTTTCCTTTCCTTTTTTTTTTTTTTTTTTTGGAGTATTGCTTTTAGGAGTATCTCACTCTACACTTCATCTTCCATGAAGACTTTTCTTGTTCTGTGGCTTCTTCAAAGATTCTGTTTGGCCCCGTGCTGTCTTGATGATGAATTAATCATGATCTGCACGCTGCGTGTTTGTGAATATAAATTGGTACAAGTGCTTGTATTCTAGACAAGTGCTTCATTTATCCTTCCATTGAACCTAAGTATCAAAGCTGAGCATAAGAAGACATGATTCTTTTCTGCCTTGACTGCATTGCTGCCACTTTCTCACCAGCCATGACAGGTACTACTGTATCAGAAATAAAACTACCTTTGAGTAACCTATCCTACGTTCAGTAGTGAAAGAAGTCTGGTGGCAAAAGGATATCAGTTCTGGTTTGGCCTCATAGTCTGTGATTTTACAGGTTAACCATTCTGGACAGGGTTTGGGTTCAGTTTTGGCCTCTGCTCACAGAAGTCTCCCAGGCAGCGTTGTGCTTGGCTTAGGGGGCCATGCCCAGACTTGCAGAGGCCAGGGTTGTTAGTGAGATTTCTGTGGAAGAGAATTGTTCATACAAGCTGTGTTGTGCTTCTGGCTCCCAGGTCAGAGAATGGATTGTAGCCTCTCGTTTAACAGTATACACATAGCCATAGAAATCTCCACATCAGGTACCAGAAAGGTTTAATTGACTGCTAAGAAATTTTCTCCAGCACCCACTCAGCTGCTGCTCCAAAGGGAGCACCCACAAAACCCAAGTGTTAGTGCCATCAGCGCTTCTTGTATTTACAGTGTGTGGGTAGTGACAGTGTGTGGGTGAAGCCAGTCTTGTCTCTCTCCCCTCTACTTTTCTCTCTCTCCCTCTCCCTCTCACATATATATTTGGTAAAGCTCTGGAGCTGGCATTTTCCTTGTTGTTAGTTGTTGAGATCTCACGAGAAGTGCTTTTAGTCTTGTTTCTGCTAGAGGAATATCCCTTAGATGCTACTACCATGTAGCAACTCTTAGTAGCAAGGACTGCAGTTCCTGTGTGTTCTTGGCCTGTGCATCACTGTCTCCAAAGGAGGCAGAAATCATCGGATCTCAGAGACCATCCCCGTCTGTGGTCTTGCACTTAAAAAGTACCTGTTCCTCTTGGAGTGAGGACATCCATGAGACTCAGGAGGAGATTCGGAAATAAACATGATCACTTCTGTTTTCCTTTCTGTTTCTAGAATTAGTATATAATCCCTGAGACGGTCACTCTACCACCCATGCTATACTGATAAGCTACCTTTTGTGCCAGCTCTCCAAATAGCATGGGGTGCTCCCTTCTTTAAAATGTCTTCTTTGAATACCTTCCGTGAAGTCTCAAAAAAGATGACAGATATGGATCATTTCCCCAGCTCTTCTCTCCTGCCTCTCACCTTTATAGACAGCAAAGGCTCTCTAACCTCATCCCCAAAGGTCTTTGAGAGATTGATTTGTACCTGGGGCTATATTCTTTGCTTCTTTTGAAAAGGAAGTTCTTTCCTGTTTCCTGTTTGTGAGACTCTCATAAAAGAGTCTTCAAAGTCTCCTTGGCTCTGCCTAAGAAGAAAATGAATTCATGAGTAGTCTACTAAATATTCCTATCAACTGGCAAGTGTTAAGGTTGTACTCCTAGTCATGCAGGACTCACTTGTATTTCCAGATTAAGGAATGTTTTTTATTTTTCCTGGCAAAAGTCTTGATGGGTTCTCCAGGGAAAACCCTGGCAGTAGTATAAGGCATCTGAATCAAACTAGAATGGGATGCTACCCAGGAAGTTTAGTCCATCAGCCTAAGTGTGACTCTTCTTCTGGATAAAGTATTCCTACTCAAATTCAGTGTCTTGTGCAAGGTGCCCTTGCATGTTTGTCTTCCTATCTAAATTTCTTTCTTTCTAAACAAAAACTTTTTTTCTTTTTTTATACAGCCCCTTCTGCTTGAATGGGCGGCATTTCAGGGATAGTAGCCTGAAGGTCTCTGCATCAGTATTTCGGAGCTCAAAGAATTATGCTTCAGAGAAGATCTGTTCCCATTCCATTTCATTTGACATCGTTGGAGATGTTTTCATTGGTAGAGATTTAGTTCAGACTTTATCAAAATGTGTTGGACCTTTCATACCTTTTTGGGATGGTGTCCTTAAATTAGTTGGATTTGCTCTTCCTCATTTAGTTGGGCAGAATGATATCTACCTTTTCCCTGTCCCTGTACATGTTCTGAATGTAAAACAGAAAGACTATGATGATCACAGTCACCTGGAATAGTCTTACAAGATAAATTTTTTCACAGGCAAGAATTGGAAACTGCTGCCTCTCCTCCAAGGTCTGCTAATGCAGGATTTTGGGAGTATGCCGAAAGACTACTTAAGTATCAGGACCTTATGTTGGAGTGGTTCTCCTCGTTAGAAGGGGTTCTAATAGCAGAAGGGTGTCTGGGGGAGACTGGTGAAATGGACCATATTCGCAGTCTGGTGTTCTGTGCATCTGATCTGGACTTCTGTCCCATACAGTCTTGAGTATCTTCAGGGAGGCAGCCAAGATTTTGCTGAAATCTGCTCATGATCTTCTTACGAGCCTGCGCTTATAAACCTGTGCTTCAGTTCCTTAAATTCCTTGTAAATCTGCTGAAGATTTTAAGAAGTCAAATCCACAGAAGGATTCAAATCTGGTATGTGGAATACCTGAGCTTCAAACTTCAATTGTCTGTTCACTGTTGTGCTTTTCATTATCATTTTGGTCACAAGAATGTTCTTCTGCAAATAAGTTGGTAGTTGCATATATATTCTCAGCATAGCATTCATTTTGGATTTTTACAAAGTGGTTTCTGACAACTGCTAATCTGTATCTAGTCTGGAAGTTTTCTTGACTCTTCTCTTTACCTTCTCTGAAATCCCATAATTCTTAATTGAGACTCTTCGTCACTGAGACTCTCTCAGCATCAGGTTTTTCTTTTTGTACAGACAGGATTAGTGTTTTCAGATGGTTCTGAACACTTTTTGTGGCAGTAGTTTTTGGATGCAAAGGAGTAGCTATTTTCATACAGAATCTTAAAACTGCAAATTGTGTCAGAGCCTTGTAGTAGCCACAAAAGTGAAATACATCAGATTTCTGGCTCAAGTTATCTCTATAGCTCACTGTCAAATGACTAAATCAGTAACCTTTCTTTTTCAAGGGCTGCCTGGAATTCTGTCCAAACCTCACTAAACTTGACACTATTGCAGAGGCATCTAGAATTAATGTGCTTTTTCATATAACAGTTATGAAGTGCTGCTTAAGTGAAGGACTCAGCATCTATCTCAAAATAAATGGTTGTAGGTTACTATTAGGCAACACCAGTGATGTGATTAGTAGTCTTGTGGTTTATCACTCAAAAGGTAAAAAGCCGACTCACAGCTGACTCACATGGGTTTGTTAGATACATAGTCCATATATATGTCATTTGCCATCTTCCTGTCTGCCGCAATCATTCAGGGTATCTGTGTTAAGGTTTTGAAAACTGAGATGAACTGAGCATGCCTTTCCTGTGCACGCGCATATGGGAAATGTGAAGATACTAGTGTACTATTGGACTCTACAAATGTCATAAAGGTAAGGTAAGAATGTTAGCACTAAGCTCTTAAGCAAGGGTATTACCACTCACAAGACAAATATATATGTTGACTGTATATCCTCAGAAATGTTTTTGGAAGACTCCTACAAAGGTTAGTTTGTTGAACTTTTCCAAGAATATCTGTTTTGACCAATAGAGGACACTTTGGAATGCCAGTTTGTTCTTGTGTTATGGTACTGTTTTAGGAGGTTAATATTTCCAGTAACACAGGGAATTTGATGCAAATACAATAATTGGGAATTTTGATTTTCCATTAGCTGTTTGAGTAAGAATTCACTTCCTATTTTGTTTCTACCTTCCCCTACAGATATAGGGCCAATCAGGGTTCTTTTTTTTTTCCAGTTAGTTAAAACACTCTGTAAATTTTCTATCATGCAAAATATTATTTTACAACGTCTGCATGCCACAGTCTTACTATGTTCCAAGGTGCTCATAAATACCAAACATGATTGATTAATTCAATGTACAAAATGTTGCTATTGGAAAGATGGGCATTGTAACGCTCAACATACCACATAAGTCATTTTGTGATTTTGCCAGCAGTATGATCGTGGTCATAAATTGGGTCAGTGTGCAGTGGTATATATAGCAGCACTGGAAAAGGAATACTTTGGCTGACTAAGACCTTCCATCCATGGTAGTTTTCAGAGACTCATAAATATATTTTTTATTATCTTAAAGAATAGATGATAAACATAATTTTATTTATCTTTTTAACCCATATGCTTAACAAGGTCATTCTGTTAGTGACAGTATGTCCTCTTTTCCCATATTGAATATTGAATTCTTGACCCCTTTATAGTCCTGAATTACCTAGTCTGATTGCTTTGAGCAGTAGGGTTGGACTACAGATCTCCCTGCTTATTTATTATTCTGAGATTCTGGGACTGACCAAGTACTGTCTAAAATCCTTGGCTTAGTTAAAAATCATTAAGTCGACTAGCAGACATTAGGAACCTTTCTTCTGCTCCTTCCTGTTAGATAATGTTTATAGTTTTAACCTGAAAACAAAGGTATACATCTTTTCTGAATGCATTGTTTGCTGAATCCTTCCTTTTTCATTATTCTGGACTTTAATTATCTTTATGTGTTTTTCATTTTATTTCTCTGCAGTGAAGAAAGTTGTGTAGCATGAGTATGATATTGTCATTATTTTTCCCATGTATTTTTATCCTCTTTGTTAGGAGACTTGTCAACTCATTCAGCTGTGCAAATGACCTACTTGTATACTAAGTATGTGGGCTCACTGAAATCCACTTCTCTTTCTGGGTATCTCTGCTTCTCATCTTTATTTACGTCATAGCAGAAGTTTAAGCAAGGACTGAGTGCTGGAATGGTCTTGTGGCTGATGCATGTTTCAAATAATTGGTTTTGTGGGACTCCGTGAATTTATTTTAATATTGAAATAACCATACATCTTGTTAAAGGAGCAACAGTTACTTGGAAAACTCTGTAAAGCCAGAGGGGACCATTATGATCATCCAGTTGGATCTTCAGCATAATAGTAGCTATAGGACTTCTCCTTGAATTAATTCCTATTTGAAATAGAGCATATTTTTTCAGGGGAAAAAATCAGTACTATTTTAAAATACTCCTAGTGACAGAGATCTTATCACAGCTCTTGCTTAGTAATTTGTTCTACTGGTTAATTATCGTCACTACTAAAAATTATTTTTGGTCTAAATTTGTCCAACTTCAAATCCCTCATTAAAACTCTCCCTTGCTGTGTTGCCTAAAGAAAATGTGCCAGTGGGCAGCCGGCTGCCGATAGCCAGGGCTCCTGCTTTCCGCGCTGACCCGGCTTGTTTCATTGTCTCCTTGCTGTCTCCCTCTGGACCCACCTGTTTTGTCTTGTGTCATATGTTTAGGTTTTCAGCGTTCCCAGGCCGGGATTACTTATTTGTTCTGTTCATACAGCACCTCGCAGAGCGAGGTCTTAGTCCATGCCAGGTGCTCCTTGGCAATGAGTGTCTCATGAAGGCATAAAGGATTTAAAGAAATTTGAGCTATTATTGCTCTACATTAATCAATTTTAAGTCTGTAAGGGGCTACTCTAATCTTGGGATAGGACTCTCTGTGAAAAGGACTTCCTCAAATTAATTTCTGTTTTAAGTCCAGTAAATATTAGACTAAATCATATCTTTTAGAAAAGCATCCGATCATTTGATTTTGGGGGGAGAGAAGTAGGGGTAAGAGGAGGAAAAACCTTCCATTGATGGAAAATCCATTTTAACCCTCAGTAACCAGTTATAGTGGTTAACAATTCAGTGTTGAGTTATATTCCCTAATTTCTAATCTGAATTTGTCTTGCTTCAGGTTCTAGGCTTTGACGATGTTGTTAGTGCTTTTTTAGAGAAGGACAAGGAGAGATAAAATAACATTGTCAATAGTCTGCTCTGCATTTGGGTACTTACAGACTGTGATGAAACCATTCTGTAATCCTGTCTTCAGTAAACATAACAGATTTACTTTTTCATTGTCAGACATATTTTGCAGAGATTTAATTATGCTTAAAGTGAGTTCTGTGAACTCTTCCCAATTTACTAGCATTCTGTTTGAATTGTCTGCTATCAGCATCAATATAACTATTCCTTTGGCTTTACTTTCAAAGATCATTAGACCTTTGAGCACAGTTTATATTCAGCTGAATTGCCACTGTAATTCGTTTGAAGTTAATATTCCCCATTCTGTAACAGGAGCCTACCTTATTTGTTGATACATACAGTGCACACATACAAAGTTGTCCTTTTAGTAATTGGCTTTGCTTTGGATCATTTGGTGAACATAGTGTACACGCACAGTGCATGCCATATACTCTTCATTCTCTGCCATTTCTTCCTTCTTTGTTGAAAGAAGAGTTGTTGTTCTTTGTTGCAAGAAGAGTGAATTTTCGCTAAGTGAAAATGTACTCAGCGTGTATTTTCTCCACACAGGAATAGTGTTTTTCTGCACAAATGTGGCTATATATTTTCAGCTTCCAGACTGCATGAAAGATCTTGGAAGTACCATGTTTTTGAATGGTTTCCCTGTCTGTTAATCAGATGCGTTTCCCATTTTTAAAATATATTTTCCTATTTTATTTCTATTTTACCAGTATTTGTTATTTCAAATAAGAGACTATGTTCAAATGAAGTAAGTGATGACTCGATACTTCATATGCTATACTTTATCCATACATTTTTACTTTTTAATTTAAATAATTTGTGGTATGGTTTGATTATTTTGTGGTTTTGTTTCTATATATTTATTTCACTGATTCTAAGATGTTCTAAGTCATTTTATTAAGTAGTTCGAAGAGTGCAAACTTCCTTTACAAACTCCCCTAGCTCTGTTTTGGTAGACAGCGGCTTCTCGTAACAGTCCTACTAAAATATATGAAAATTGCTTATTTTAAAATCTTTTTAATGGCTTTTTTCTTTGCATTTCATCAATAACATGTATTCATAAATACCACACATTCATATACATACATTTCATGTATATGAATAAACAAAAGGCAGGTGGAAAAGCATTCTTTTTGTGTATGTTGTTGACGACTCCAGCAGGTGCAGCTGAAGGTTTGGATACAGAGATGGAAGTAGGGAAGGGCTGGCTTGCAAGGACAGACCATGCTGGGCTGGTGCATGTGGCTGGTGTTCACTGGCACCTCAGGAGGAAAAGGTACCTCCGATTTGTCCTAGTCAAGGGTTTATGAGCGACTGGCAGCCCTAACTAAACAGGATGGGAAATAACATCTAAACTGGTTTCTCCTTACCGCATTTGTCTCCTGCTTGCAAATGTAGAGGCTGAGTTTGGAGCATCACGAGAGAAGAGCTGGAGAAGAGTTGCACTTTTCTGGGGGAAGTGGAATGTTCCGCCGTGACTTCTGTACCTCTTAGGCAAGAAGAAGAACCAAGACAAAACAAAAAGAGATCAAACTTCTCTAAGCTAAGGAAAGGATAATGCTTTGCAGAGGCTGCAGTTTTAAAAATGCTTTAAAAATTAGATTTAGTAGTTTGGAACACAAGTTTTTATTTAGGAATTCTTGGAATACAGTTTTGCATTTAGCAGTACAAAATAATGTTTTGAGTACTCTACTAAACCCCTTTTGGTGTGTGAAACAAACTGACATTCTTGTCATGTTGTTTGAATAAAACTTTTTCGATTTAGGTCTGCCAAATAGGCTGGTATATATTGATAGGAAGATAATTATTTTAAAACATTTAAACTATGCTAAGTTACAGTGAGCTGCATATAAAATTTTGAGTTTAGTATGCTGAAAACTCTGTGGCATTGAACATTTCTTGTTACCAAACATGAAGCTCTGGACATTAGTAAGAAAAAAAATACAAATTCTGCAAGCAATTCTTTGGAAAAAATATTTTTCTACCTTCATCAATTTAATCAATGTTTATATTTAAGAGGAGACTTTATAAGATGAACTGATAATTGGCCTTATAGATTGAAAATACAGGACATGTGTTTTCCCCTTATTTTTATATGCAATGTCAGCACTGAGAAGAACAAACCCTGAAGAGCAGATTCCTTACTTCTGAACACCAAGACAAAAACACATTGCCCTAGAAAGTTCCAAGCTTCAAATAAATATTCTTTGCTATCCATCAAAGCAACCTGCAATTTAAAAATAATACCAGAAATAATGCAAAATCAGACCTCTTGTAATGAATTATTCATGTGGTCTAATTTAGCTAAATCTTTACTATCATAGTTGAGTTGAGAAACTATTATCTTTAACTAGCACTGTTTTCCAACATAATAATGTCAAGAATAATGAGCAGGCATTACTCCTTTGTGAAGTGATACAGTGCGACACTAGGATTATGCTGTTCTCCAGCTTGAATTTTTTTTTTTTTTTAAATCTGATAGAACACTAAAGCCTAAAGTTTTGTTTTTCAAATAGGATTTTTTTTTGGTTTTCTTTGAATTTGAAAGCAGTTCTAACTCAGTCATTTACTTCAGATTTTCTAGTATTTTTGTCTTGAATAAGACAGTTTTTATGATTTCATATGAAAGTTTCCTCCTAGACCTAGTCACTAAATACTAGTTCAGTGATTGAAATTAGGAAAAATGAAGAAATGCAAGAAAAATGTTTTTTTGTGAAAAAGAAAACTGTAGGGACAAATAAAAATAATATGCTGTGAAGTTTGAGCTATATGCTTAGTTAATGTATGAAATGAAAATTCTGAATACAGGGGCCTGCTACTGTGAAGTTTCTAGACATATGCCCTGCCATAGCATTTCATAATGCCATTTACCTGCATATACCTAGTAAGCATATTTACATACCGTCACGTAGTATTTAAGAAATCTGTTTCCAGTTTGCGTAATTTCCTGTATAAAGGCTTTTGTTTGAGTTGCCACCTCTTAAACTTCTACAGAGCTGATTGTGATGCAAAGTTCTTAGCAGAAGCTATTTCATTAAGGAGTCAAAAACAAGCAAGCAAGCAAACAAACAAAAAAAGAAACTTTGCTTAAAATGGAACAGTGATTGTCACCCTGCTCCAGGTGTGGTAAGAAAAGGTGTGCCCAGTATGTCCCCTCAAGATCGATCTTCTCCCTCGTGAGTATGTGAGATAGTCAAACCTTGGCAGAGGCTGGGTAGTGATTGATTGTAGCTGGATCACCTCTTTTCCTTCTGAACCAAGGGAGAGAGAAGGGATTATGGTAACTGGTTTTTCTTCAAGGATCTACTTAGATGGTCACAGACTCCATTAGGGTTCCCCTTCACTAAAAGGTAGGAGCATGGTGTAGCCTGATTCACAGACATCTACATCCTAAACTTCGAGGTCATTTTAGAGCCAGGCTGCTCCTGCCTAGTGTTGTTCTGCCACTGAGTGACTTGTCAAGAAACATCAAATTCCAGGGAGTGTGGATTTTTTTATGTATCCATCTTAGCTCATCCCTAGAAGCAGTAGTTGTATCAGAGAAGAGTGAATCTTTGAGATTTGGTTACCTGGATCTTAAGACTTTTGGGTGGGGAAATAAACTGTGTACTTGCTGCATTGAAATTTCATCTTGTAAATGACACCCTTTCAGACACCCTTCTCATGGTCGGGTGCTTTATCTGCAGATGACTGTTGCTATATGCTGGGTCTCTTGTAGGCGGTTGTAACACAGCCCTATCAGCCCTCCACAGAAGTGGATTTTACAGAGGATATTTGCGAGAAAGGGTGTGTTGCATTCATGCACCTGAAATTCCTCTTAATTGTGGACTTTGGTAGCATTCTCCTGGCTTTTCGGTAGGTGAGATGTAATTTATAATATCCTAGGCCCTCTATTTTCATATAATTAGAAATTAGACCCATTGCAAATAATTCATTTATTCTTAGATTTTAACTGTGTTCATTCCTAGGTCTGTTTGTCCTGTCTGTAGTTCCCGAAGTTTTCAGAATGGTGGTGACAGCCATTCTTTTTAACTTTTGGTGTCTCTGTCTTTTTTTATCTTTTAGTTTGGCAGTTGGTTGGTTGATAAAGGGTTCCATAAAGGGGGCAAAACCTGAATCTCTTCAAATGGCTCAGTCTCCAAGCACCTAGGTACCAAGGTGAACACTTGAATCAAATATTATATTACTGCAAACCCTTGGGATCTCTGGAGAAACTATTAACCCTCAGTTCAAGCTCTCTCTTTTATCTGTGAACAGATCCTGCTGTGTGTTTTCCTTATCTGATAATTAATTTCCCAGCCAGGCTTTGTGATACCTCATGCCACACATCACCTAACATTAAATGTTGCCAACGCTGAGTGCTCTCCTGCTTCTTATCCTTTCAGCAAGCCAGTTGCCACTTCTCAAAATACACTAAGCTTCTGTGTTGGTAGAAACAGGGAACAGGACAGTACGCCTCCGGTTCCCTTCTTCAATAGAGTGATGGCTAGAACATCCCTTTTGGGCTGGAGACTCCAGAGGGTAAATTTCATCATCAATGATAAGCTTCACATCAATGTTCTGGAACTTTTCTGCTCATATCCACTCAAAGATCAGACATCTGGCTTCTGTCCTTCCTCCTTTCACGTTTGTGAGAGGCTCTTTGGGATGCTTTGTTCTGTCCAGTGACTGGGTTGATTCACCTCTAGCATTATACATTCACTCCCACCACCTGCTCACTTCTTTCCATGGCAATATTTTGCCATTCCATGGCAAGAAGAGTGGGAAAAGATAATACTTGTGTGACTGATCTTTCATATACATTTATTTGAAAGTCTAGTTATGTGTAGAGAAAGATGCCTAAGTTTCTTCATTTGAGTCTGAAACCTTGATCAGGCCTTTCCTTCCAGAGCTGAAATAATTGTTGAGTGACCATGTGGAACTACATCCACATCTGCAGTGGGCATTATATCATGATGGAGAGTGAAGTTGCTATTTGCATGTAAGCCTCTGAGGTCCTCTGCTACATAATTCACGACTGAGGATTAATGGCTTGGTGTCAGTTACAATATGGATGTACATGTGGATTGTCATTCCATTGAAAAGCAAAATGTACTTACTAGTAACTGAAATTATTGCTGATCTTCTTCTGCATTTGTTTTTACCTGTCTTTCCTCTCCTGTAGTCTTTGAAGTTTTTCTGTATTTCTCTATCGTTGGGACAGAACTAAAAAGCCATCTGGAAAGCACTTTCTGTTTTCACTCTCTCATCATGAGCATAGAACCTCTATTGGTCCTGCAAAGGAGAAAAGTTCTCCACTCCCAAGGAATGCAGCATTTCTCACAACGTGAAAATACATTACATGGATTTACATGTGCATTGCATGTCTGAAAAATTGCAGTGGCTAGTAAGTAACCTTTCTTTAGTATTCTCTAGATTATTCTTGAAAACACAAAGCCTACACACTTAGGTGGTAAAGTGTAAGCATTATTTCTAGAGCACAGCACTGCAGCTCAGGAAGATGCAGGGTACACGATGTACTAGCACAACTTCATCCCAGGGTGTCCTTTGATAATTAACAGTGCTGCCATTTCTAGTGGAATTTCTCTGTGTGTCAGCATCAGCACCAAAGAGAAGAGAGAAGAAAGAAAATGTAAAGAGCCCCTGATGAATGCTGCTCTCCCCGGTGAAAACAGGATGGCAGCAGTAAAGAGAGTGTGTGATGGAATCATAGTGCTCCCTTGCCCATTTCTCTTCACCTTTCTGTGTAGGGCAGTACATGGAGCCAAAAGAAAGTGGCTGCCATTCTTCTTTACTTAAAAAAATCCAAACATGATATGAACTGAAACAGTAACTGCAGGGCATTTCAGTCAGTTAATAAAATGCTAATGTTTAAATGGATGAAGAAAATAGACTTCTTGAGTCTTTCAATAGGAAATAAATATTCTGCCTCTAATAGACAGAATACAGCTTCTGTGACAGCTACTTCTGGCCTCATATGACTCCTTCTTCTCAAATCAATATGTCCTCTCCTGCCTTCTCTTCAGCTGTTGATTTTGATCTGTTATTGAGGGACTGTATTTGCTGGCTCTTGTGTTTTTTTCTTTTTTTTTTTTTCATTGCTACTGTTTTTAGTTGATTCATTTCTTATGTCAGCATAGGAGCATTGCCAATACTACTGTGAATGTCCTGAAGCGAAAAAACACCCTTGATTTGAAGGGTGAAACACACCTTTTTGAAGGCCTGGTCCTTAGGGTTAGGTATGACATATGACCTTGGCGCTGATGTTATAATGGTAAATTGATCATCTGTCAATCATTTTCCATTTGAAATTTAACATGAATTTGTATATGGATATTCTGAATTCTGTTTGCTCAACAGGAAACCATGTGCAATTTCAGTTGAGAGACTGACTCACGAAAATAAGCAAAAAGGCTGTGTTATTGTTGAGCATTGAGAAAGAGGAGCATTAAATGGGGGAGCAGAGAAGTGATGGTTCCACTTGGTAACCTGATCACATAGGATAGAGTTAAAATATGCTATGCTTGCTGGAGTACATCCTTTCTCTATTTCATGTAATGTTATATAGGTTCTGTTCTCCAATGGAGAAGATCTGAGCCAGATTCTTAAATGTTTCTTAATGCATCTTAAATAAACAAAACTAATTAGGAAATAACAGAGAATATTATGGACTTAAATCTAAGCACATTGAAGTATGTCTTTCTGGATACTGGAAAATCTCTGGAAGACTACAGAAATATTTCTGAATAATTGTAAAACCTGCAGAGATTTAACATTAGACCAAAGGGAATAAAATATAATTTGGGTTTAAACCAAGCAGCTGTATATATCTCTGCCTGTTCAGTCCCTCATACTTAGTTTTTTAACTGATGTGTCACATGAGGATTCTGTGTTCACAGCAATCTGTTTTCCAAAATATGCATCCATAGGAAGGATTGGGACCTCATGAAGGTAAGCTGCTCTGGGAAGTCCACTCAGAGTGCTCTCATTTTTGCTTTCTTTTATCTTAAATATTACCTGATACTAACACTCAAATGGACATGTAGGGAAAAGGGGAGGAGGTGAGAGGAAAGAGAGAGGAGTCTTGCAAGAAGTGCTTACCTTTTGCACAGCTACAGTACTTTTAAGTTAAAACCTTCTCCCTCTATAAAAGGCATTCCTAAGTTGTTACAGTATTCTGTAAAGCTAACAAAATGATATCATATTCTTAAGACAGTACAAAATATAATCAAACCCTATTAAAAGAGTTAACAGTGTAGCCATGATTTTTGATTCACTGAAATACAGAATTCCAGAATTCCAGAATGGTTGAGGTTGGAAGGGACCTCTAGAGATCATCTAGTCCAATCCCCAGGCTGAAGCAGGGACACCTATTGTTGCCAGTTTTGTGTAGACATCCTACAGGGTAACCTTGGATGCATTATGTAGGACTGTGGATGACCCTTATAGCAATGTGCTTGGTTTGGGCTTGCATTTTTTCCTTCAGGTTTTTCCTTTCCTTTCATGTTTTTTTGGGGGGGTTTCTCTGTCACTCCTTTTTGCTTGTAGCAGAAGGAGATTCTTTTTGACAAAGCTCTGCATTTTTTCTTCTCTGTCTCAGGCCCAGTTACTTGGAGAGTGTGTGTCACCTTTCAGAATTAGAATGGGATAGTGAAATAAGTCTGAAGTCAGTTATTTTAAACAATGTTATTTGACACTTTTAACAACACATGTAAAACTCATAGCATATATTAAGTTGACATTATTTTTGTTATTTTGAAGAATTTTCTACATAAGCTTAAGATTTCAGACATATGTTTTTGAGCTTTACTCCAATAAGAGATATATATATATATTTTTTTTTGAGACATTAAATGTTTTTAGAGTTACATGGGATGTAGGAAAGCGGATATAAAACTACTTGTAATAACATTTTAAAGACAGGTAACACTGCAGTGAATCAGTTTTGCATGTATTATTGATCTAATCCAGAAGTTTATAATCTATAAGAAATACATTCTTGCAAGAGAACTGGCGTATTTTTAAATCCCGTTGGCTTGTAGTAAAACCCCTTGTAGAACTTCTTGAACAGCTATGGAGCTGAGAAATATTTTACATCAGAAGATCTGTGACTACTGGAAACTGTGTATGGCAGAAAAGTAGAAATTTTAAGGGGTTTTGAGAAGGTACTCCCTTTGCATTAAATATCATACCTTACATTTCTTTGGTGTTCTTGTGCTCTTGTCTCCTGCAGCTACCTATAAACTGTAGCACCTCAATGCCATCTCAGTTTTCGATTTCTGTTGTAGATATCTTTGTTGAGTAGGAACCTGTAGTGTTCTTTCATCCTATTAAATATAATGATAAAGAATATGAACTGAAGGAATGAAAGCAAGAAAGCTGTAGTTTGTATCAGGTGAAAACTAGTCTTCTTTCTGAAGGAGCTGTAAAAGGCTCAGCAAAATTTGAAGGAACTGGAGCTAGAAAAGAAATACTTTGCCAATTTCTAGGCAAAGTACAGTATGCAATTCCCATTGTAATATTGTGGCTTGCACTTGGCAATGTATGCATTTAAGTTGACAGTAGACCATTCTTGGCTGTTACATTTCCAGAGGATGACTGTATTCAAGGTTTGAACTGGGGGGTCCATATAACAAATGCTATATTCTGAGATACTTGCAAAGTCTTTGTAACAAAATGCTTAGTCCTCATTAAATCTGAGTGGCCCCGAAAACCAGTTAAAGTTCCATAAAATGAGATTTAACTCATTCAGTAACTCATTTAATCTCAACATTGTTGTATGACTTTTTTTCTTTTAGCACCCTTTCTTTAGACGCAAATTTTCAAATGGTGTCTCTCTCTGTCTCTTGTGTTTTGTGTTGCCCACTTCTGCTGAGATATTGGCCATTACAACTTAGAAGATAACCTTTACCTAACATCTACCTGAGAACCTTTTCTGCAATTTTATTTTCAGAATTTGTGTGTTCAAATACCATCTTTCTGCTCATGTTACAACTCTTACTTTCATGAAGAACATATCTTTTCTTTCATAAGCTCATTACCATGATTTAAGAGTTCTCATTGTAGGATTGATGTTTTGGTGTTATTAACCTTCATACACCGTAGAGATGGGAGTCTTAATTCTGCCTTTGATTTTTAGATTTGCTTTTACTCAAGCTGAAAGTGAGCATAACACTCGATTATATATAACTGTATTTAGATCTCCTAGATAAGTCCAAGATAAGCCATTTTGCTGGACATGTGACAGCTATTTTGGCCAGAGGACTCTCTGAAGGCCCCATGGCTTGTTAGAGGCAATCTCGTCTTAGCCGTTGGGTGAGGGTGGGAAAAAGATAAATCTAGGCTTGTTTGACCCAAATTAGAGGCTGACTCACCATCTGTAGTTAGGATCCAGGCTACTGGGTCGTTAATGCTCTGACTGCATCAGCCCTATCTGCCCTTCCATGTTCTCATGTGTGTGGGCTTGCATCTTCTCTTGTGCTGAATCTGGGGGTCATTAGGCAAGCCTGTGGATCAAATTAACTCAGTAAAACAGCAGAAAAACAACTTAGCAAAAGTCGTAATATGCTTTTTGACATTTCAGTGAATTGTCTCATAGAGAGGTCTGAAACCATTGTAAATGGCATAAGGTGAGTAATGGGAGCCTGTGGCTGGCAGAGAGAGGCAGGGGGAGAGAGAAGATGGGAGTGAGTATTCCCTGGGAGCAGTTAGATCTGATTTCCCCATCTCATGAAATGGTTGTGCAAATGTTGATTGACCTTCAAAGTTCACCTACATCATTATGAGTGGTCACTCTGCCCCTGAGGACAGTGTTCTTGTAAAGTGTGCAGTGTGAGAGTGACCCTATTGAAAAATATCTAAAATGAAAGACTTGGTAATAGCTAGCTGAGTTTGAGGCATGTGAAACCTGGAGTTACGGCAGCTTTCTCAAAGCCAGCATGACGTTTATGTACAGTCTGGAACTCATCTGAGACAGGGAGATTCTTTATAATTTTGTCTGGTTAGCTGCATTTTATATTTATTAAGTCTTTGTGCTTAAAAGACAGGAACAATCAAATTATTAGTTTCTTCCAAACTATTTTACTGGAATGCAGATCTTAGCAAGTCATAAGTTTTTCAGTCTCAGAGCTTCTTCCATTTATTGAGCATACACAGTATGACACTGTGGGACCTACCTCTTTTAGTATAATTGCACTCTGTCCCTATCCTCTATGCTACAGTTGGGTTGGTACATTGTTTTTTTCAGAAGTCTATATATGATACATATCACCACAATGTCCGAGTAGCTGTATTGATGATATCTCTAAATTCTCAAAAGATTTGCTATCCTATGCATTTCATTAAATATTTTATGTAAACTACTCAAAGAAAACACTGTATTTACTTTCTACTTTTATGAAGGTTTTATCTCCATAGATGTAAACAAGTCATACCCACCTGCCTATTTTTTTCTTTCAATATCAAGGGTTTTTTCCTAAAAAGAACAGCAGGAGTTTTGCTTCTTAAAACAGAATTAATAAAGTTGATCAAATGTTTACTTCTAGCAGTTCATTTTTTGTAGTCTTTCTACTTACTTTTTGTTGTTACAAAATAGAAACTTAAGTAGATTCTGAAGTCATTACAAGACTGTAATTTTGATATGAGATCAAATGATTTCAGGTTTTTCTCTCTATAGCAGTAATAGCACTGAGTTGCTAAGCTGCTATATATAAGTAAAGTTCTACTGAATAGTGTTGTGTTACAATAAAAATAACATACAATAGTAAATGATCTACCGTTTGAGGAGATCTTGTTTATAAGTTGACTTGTTTCCAAAATCAGATCCCCAAATTGTAAAACTGTAATGATTTTAAAATTTTCAGTATGGCTTTTTTTTTTTTTTTAGCAACAGGAAGGACTATTTAAAAATCCATTAACTTTTTTCTATTACAACTTTTTAATAATAATAAAATTTTAAGATAGTATGATTAATACTATATGATTGATAATCATATATATAATATGATTGATTGTACTTTTGCGATTCAGTTATTTAAAGGGATTCATCACAGTGTTCAGGACTTGACCTACCGTGCCATGTAGTGACAGATGTGGGAAGAGAAAGGCAAAACCACCTTCAAGGTGTCAGGTTTTGATTTAGAAATCATCTAGGGAAAAAAAAAAGAGCTAGAGGAAGGACAAGAGAAACACAGAGAGCCTATCTAAGATAAACCGAGATTTGCATTTTCTTGTAGTGTTTCCACCACTTCTGTTTTTCTTGCGTTGGGGACACTGCTTGACTCTACTGTAGAGTTCAGTGGGCTTAAATGATCCAAAGGGAGATGCCAAGACTACCCCTTTCCTGAGGAGGTGCAAGTGTGTGATTTGTATTTCTGAAGTTTGCCTGAGAGTAAATGAAGTTTGGTGCACCTCAATGAAAAAAATCGTATTTATCTATGTGGCCTTCATTATTGCTCCTGTAAAGTCAAAATATTGCTTATGAGCCAGCTGGAGCATTTATTCTGATGGACAAGAAGAAAGGTACATGTAAGAAGATACTAGGAACTTATTTAAAATAACTTCTTGGTTTGTGAAGTTTGAGTGAATGGAATTGAAAATTAGTCAATTATTTTAGGATGTTACTTCCTTGACTTGCTTATCTCTGTTTTCATCTAGCTATGTATTGTGATACTGGTAGTGTTGAAGACTTCACTGGATAGCTGTCTTTTAGGAAAAAAAAATCAGGAATGGGATATTCTCGGAGTATGCAGGCTTTAAAACTTTTATTACACACCCGCATTTCCAGTGGCTGTTGGAAAGGAACATTTCCTCACTTAGAAGCTTCTTCCCAGTAGGTGCCATGCTGTTATAAATTTAACTGACCCTAGGAGTGTTAGTCTTTGAGAGCGTATAAGAATAGGATTTATGGTTCTGAGTTAATAAAATATGCTGATGCCACTGTAAGCCCTATTTAGATAGACAGCAGTAATCTCTGTTGAGCAGTATGAAACCGTCTGTCTCTAAGTAGTGGAAACCTAACAGTTCACAGCAAGGTTGTACCACATCCAGAGATGATAAAAATGTGTCTGATGTCAGAGGAGTTTTAGCTGAGAGGTTTTATTTTCTTGTATAATTATATTCTTTTTCCAGTGTTAATATTGCACATTCTGTCAAGTAAACAACACACCTAAGATGCACAAAGAAAGAGGTGCTGTTTTAAAGTTCATATCCTAACTTATTTTTGCTGTGTTAGCACAAGAAACAATATTCTTCTAAATCTGCAGAATGAATCTAAAGTATACATAATTGTTAAACACAGAGTATGCTGTGTGTTTGTAAAAGACATGCAGATAAATAATAAGATACTTAGAAGGCTAAGTTAACAAATTTGGTTTATTGTCTGTTTTGTACTGTAGTGTATAAAAATGTGTTTTAAAATTTTTTTATGAAAAGAGTTGATAGAATTTTATATTTGGAAAAATATGAATTTCTAATTTTGATTGTGTTTAGCATTTACATATGTGGCTGTATTTACATATGTTGCATTTTCATTATAGCTAATCTTCTTGAAACTTGGTTGGCAGATGCCTTAAGCAGTACTATAAAATTGGGACATATACCGTATTTTGCATCCTTGGAATTTACTTGCAAGTAAAGAACATGCTGTAATTGTATTTTCCCACTTTTAAAGATTTCCACTCTTAAATTAAAGTCAACTTTATTATGAGAACAGCTGTGTGTAAGCAATACAGAGAAATATACTTTAATGGGGAAATTAATGTTTGCAAGTTCATTTACTTGATACCTTTTTTGATGTAAATTATGAATAATACAGACTTTATGTGCTGCAGACATACAGATTACCTCTGTATGCTACTTAATACATTAAGTAAACAAGTCTGTGTGAAAAAGAAACCATTCTGTATGCATTATGAGGCATATTTCTTTTAACAGAAGGCAACAGTTTTCAATACTAGGTTTAAATAATTCCTATGTAATTAGAAAGGAAACTAGAATAAGAAATAATATATTTGACAAGTATAATGTTTTTATATGGTCCACAATTACATGGTGTCCATGTGTGCTGGGATCTTTTTGTCTTTGTTTTTGCGGCTTTTTTAAAAAAATATCCTCAACATTTTTCAACTGTGAATTCTTAGCTTTTGATTTATTCAAATGGTGAGTATTATAGCTAAATGTATTTAAATGAGTTTTGTTCTGTATGTGAAACAGCTAACTTTACTAATACCCTTAGTAAGTTTATAGAATCCTGCATCAATAATCACTTAATTTAAATGGTCCAAAATAGAAGAGAAAATCTGTGTAATCATATAATTAATGCTTTGTGACGTACTAATTGTATAACTTGACCTACTATGTGAAGTTCAATGGTTTTTTGTATCACAGCTAAATTTTTAAATTTTTGGAATAGTTCACTTAGACTGTACAGCAAGTATAAGACTATCCAACATTTTTTTCTCTCTTTAAATGTTATTAATTAGTGTACTCCCTCTTGTGATTCACTGTTATAGTGGCTAAATTCATCCATGGAAACATTAGGTATTCCCCAATGCCTCCTCACCAAAAGGGCCATTGAGAATGATGAGCTCTTCTGGGAGCTCTGTGGTAGACAGCAACTGCATCCTAGTTAGAGTTACTCTAAGATGCTCGCACTGTGTCTTTAAAATAAATGTATACTTAGAAATGTCTCACACTTTTTTTTTCTAGTAAGTCCTTAGATTTGGAGAAACCGTTTATGCTTATTTACATGCTGAAACTAAAGCTTCAGGAAGAGTAGTCACTAAATAGTAGGATTTTTTCTTAGTCTCTCTTTACCCTCCATGCCCCTTGCACTTCCACATTTGGCCCTGTTTTGGTTCTGCATGACCACATGTGCTCAGGGACACCAACCTTTCAGTTTGTATTAAGTATCAGAGGGTTGATACTTTTACTGGCTTTATTTTTCTTACAAATCTCTCTTCCATCTTGAAAAGCCTTGGAGTACGTGGAAGTTTTTTTTTTTTTAAACTTTATTTACTAGATTTTCCTGTACATATTTTTTCCTATATGTTTGCATAGTTTGTTTTAGCCATATTGAAGTAACAGTCTTTTACTTTTCATGATTTCCTGGCACTGAATTTCTTTAAAGCTTAGGGTGATACTTCAAAGTCTGGCTGGATGGATGAGGATGCCCATGTGCTTGTTACTGTCTTTGTAAGTCAGCTGCAGTACCAGATCCTAAAATACATAGTTTGGTCAGATAGAAACTATATTTGGCCAATAGAAACTATATAAGCTCACCAAGCGATAAGGCAGTTCTCAGGGTCACTTCATGGGGAAAACTGTGCTGGGCTTCATGGCAAAAAAGGAAGTCTTCCTGAGCCCTTTCCAGAGCACTGTTGACAGACCTGACAGCAGGATTTATAAGGCACATTTCCACCTTTTTCCTGGCTCTCTTTCACCCTTGAACATCACGTAAGCCCTGTTATGTAGGGAGCCTGCTTAGAGTTCAGCGCTGGGCAGCAGTGTTTGCCTCCCTTGCCTGCCAGGGCCGGGGCAGCAGCACGTGCTGGGATGTCCATCTCCTCCCACCGGTACCAGCAGGAGCTGCCCGAGGCATCAGCCACGAGCAGCCCGTTGAGCAGTTTAGGCAGAGAAGACAGGGAGTTATAGAGAGGAAATAAGCTTTATAAATGCTGCCTGCTGCACATCCTTGGTTTGCATACACTCGTACAGAGGAATCAGGAAGTAGGATGAAGGTTATCATAATTTTGACACAAACACTTAAACAGCTAATCTGTTTCTAAACGGTTATGTTTTTAATCTCAAGCCTCTTTACACGGCTGAGCTGTTCTTTTTCTAACTTGACTTTGTTTTATATGGGAAATATTTCTGATCAGATTGCTTAAGCTCTGAGCTGTCATGTAAATACATCCTGTCAAGTATATAATACACATTTTAAAATTTGTCTAAATATTTATGCTCTTGAGGGGATCACTGTAGCTCTCAACAGACAGTTACAACCTAGTGAGTAAATAACTTACATGTCCTTTTTTAAAGTCTGCATTGTTTTTGCAATAAATTGTAGCTATTTAAATGATCACTTGAATCTCAAATTTGTGCAAGAATAGTCAGCTAAGAGAAAATTACGATTGTCTTTTAGGAGTACATGCAATGCATATTTATTAAATGTAAGCATGTGTAGCTATATATATACGTATATAATATATATGTGTGTATATAATATATGTACACACATATAATAGAGAGAAGATAAGACACTTCATTCTAAAAACTGAAGACAAAACCTGAAGCAAATTAAATGTGTTTAAAACTACAGCATTTAAAATTATTGTCAGAAATGCTGTGAAGCATCTTTCCTGATACATTAATCTTACTTAACTCCATGAATTGTTTTTCTCTTTTTACTAATTTTCCTGCTTGGGGTACAGTGACAACATCTGTGGTGTTTTAATTTTTTTTTTTAATTCAGTAAAGTTCAATGGAGCAACAAATAAAAAAAAAGCTCATTTTCAGGGAATGAGCTTTATTTTTCCAGAAGTCTGGGAGCAGGAATATTATTAATGGTATAGTTTGGAATATAGTTAGTTTGTAATCAATGAGAGTTACAGTGACTGTAATTGATACCAGTCATAAGATTACTATAGAGACACAGCAACTCAGAATCTATTCACCAATAAGAAAAAATATCCCGACTGAAACTGGTGGAAGTACATGTTGGCTTATAGTCTATATGCGACATAACAAATTGTAGTATCTTTTCTTTCTGTTTTGTACAATAATAAAATATATCCAGGGAAAGTAAATTTGTGATTTTAACGTCTTTTGACATGTACATTAGACTGTAGAAAGAGCATCCAAGTTGGGGCTTGGGGCATATGGTGCTACCTTCTGCTAGCATAGCTCCAAAACAAGTCACTGTATTCACCAAAGGGTCATGTTCAGACGCTCAGGTTCATTCCTTTGGTCTGGGGGAAAAAACACAGTTCCTTTTCATAAGGAAAAAATTAGAACATAAAACAAAAACCTCGCTTCCCTGCAATACATTATGCAGGGGACACCGAGACGTTCTGAAATGTTTTTCTGTCTGTCATTTTTTTTTTTCAAGGCGTTGAAGAAAGACTTCAGAGAAGTTAAGCTAAACAAAAATTGTATTGGTTAATAACCCACAAGCTAAACAATGCCGTAACTGTTAATCCTCAAATGAAGCTATATAAAGACTTGCAGCTATTTTTTATTCTAAAAAGAGGCATAATGCTATTTAAAAAAAAGGTTTATTTCATGATGATGAAATATTTTAAATTTAGTACATTCAGAACATTATTGAAATGCTTATTTCTCAAATAAATAACAACTCACTAAGTTTTCACATCTCCCTATATTGTCTTATTTTATTTAGATCTAAAGATAGGTATTTATGATAGATAATCCAAGTGTTGAGTATCTTGGGAATTCAACATATGGATGGGGCTACGGGAGGAATTAGTTATACGAGATTTGTTGACCAGCTTTTAATTCAGATTGTCATTTTTAACACACGGCAGTGCAGATGGTAAAGTTTTGACTGTCCGTCAGAGCCTGAATACCTCAGGGACAGCTGTTGCTGATAAATCTTTTTTACATGCTTTAGGTCAAGAGTAGTCAAACCTGTTACAGCACCTGCTTTTGCATATGCAAATCTGTTGTTTTGTCATTTCATTAAACCAGGAAAGGTAGTGGTCTCTTGTGGCTGCGAGTACGCCTGGAACATAGCCCACATGAAATGAAATCTAGCAAAAAGACAAGCGCGGTTTCAGCAGTATAGCCATGGGATGTTGCTTCTGTTTTGGGGCTTTGTTTCTGGAAGACTGCCTGTAATTTGGAAGGAGGGTAGAAAGACAAGTATATGTTTGGAGGCAAGAAGAAAAGGGAAGGTGTTTGCTGTCATTGACTGTAGGATAGTTGTGAAGTTTGACATGCCCAGAAGCTAATGGATGCCATGTGGGGCTACCATACATTGCATACCTCAGTTTTCATCATCTGGTAAGCCTGCAGCGTGATTTCCGGGCACTGGAGCATACAACATGTCTACTTCGGTTTGGAGCTGATTGATCCACAGTACAGAACACGCTTGTGGGATCTTCACTTGCTATAGAACAACATAAATGATTGAAACGCTTTCTTAAGAAAGAAAAGTATCATTTGTTTATATACTTTAGTGCCTAGTAAAAATTGCTGTCAAACAGTAACACACTGGATAATAGTTGACAGTTTTGCTGCATGTTGTTACGTGCGGGTTGTGGAAACTCTTAAATTGTTTAGATTTTTTAAATGTATTGGATGTGTATGTAGAGAACAGAAATCATGAGGAGGAAACTTCTTTCTTCGTTTATTGCACTTTGCAAATGGGCTTGTGGCATGTAATAGAAGGATTATTTTTTAAGCAAACTGACAGAAGATTTTATCCTACACTGCCATAGATTGCTGTGGGGGAGAAAGGGAAATAGTAAAATTGATGAACAAATGTTGCATGCTGTCATTTTCGATTACGTTGCTTCAGCATGAAGTTGTTGCTAATTTTTTTTAAGATATGGTAAAATTTTGATTCTGCAGTAGTGCTGTTGCTTGTGTTAATTATTCCATTCCCAGGCTAGTTTGTCAACAATATCCTAACCAAGCCACAAGCAAAAAATGTGTCTTAAAAATTTTATGGAGAAAAAAAAATACTGCCCTGACCTTTTAACCTTGTCGACTGTGTTTTCCCATTCTGACACTATGCATTATTTTTGCAAAGGTTGGAAGTTTAACTCTTCAAGGAACCAGATATCATTTTTATTGGGATATTAATTCTGGTAGGTGCTAATCTCATCAAGATTTGCAGACATTTCCCTTCATAGGCCATTCTGATTTGTAGCTTTTTCTTTTCACAGCAGTATTAAATACCAAACCTTCTCTGATATGGAAGTTCATTAGAGATATGTCTTTGATGGCAGCCCTTTCAGGGCTTCAGTTTCAAATACCTTGATGTAAAGCTTAAGAAGCCATTGTGTTGTAAGCCCTCCTTGATGTGTCTTATTTAGATCTGCATAGTAAATCAAGGAAAGTAAATAACAAGGCAGCAGATGGAAGCATGGAGATAAGGCCAGTGAACAATTGTATTTGTATTTTGTTATGATGTTGACAGGAGCTAAAATTCACTAATCTAGTTCAACTGATCTGCATTTCAAAGAAATCTCATTTAGCAGCAACTTGAAGGTTTGGAGGATAAAGTTCTTTTATTGCAGCTTTTATTGCATTCTTTGCTAATTTATCTGGTCAAGATTTAGCCTTGCTTACTTAAAGCAGCAAGCATGTTACAAGGAGTCTTAAATACTACGAAAGCATTAGTGTCTAGACTATGAACCGAAGGTAATTACATATCCAGCAGTGAATAGGCTATGTTTAGGAAATACTGTTGTCCAAATGGAATTGCAAGGGAAATGCAGATAAGGTATTTTTCCCTGTCTGTTTTCTCTTAAGTGTTTTTTTTTTCCCCTTTTTTTTTATATAGGGAGAGGGATTGAATACATAAATCTACAATCACTAAATTTAAAAATAATATTTTGGATTGTGGATTCAGTCACTGAGTCTGCTCTGTTTACAAATTCATAGTTGATACTAAGCTTTCCTTTAAAAATGATCCTTTGATAACTGTTAAAAGATGCACAATAGTGTGGTAGAGCCTGGACCATTATTCTTTAAAGGTATGCTCCAAATGTGTATTTATACAATGTGTATTTAAATTATGTAGTGTATGTTAGAGGAAGTACAACAATGTCCTCCAGAAAAAAATAGTCAATATGTTTTAAATGTATTTTAAAAATCAAGTATAACTAAAATGAGCGATTTGAAGTAGAATTTAGTAGACTTGTATTCTTAAAAATATCCTGTATTTTTATTTATTTAATCTTGGGCAACAGGCTTGGCTTCTTGCTTTGGATTTGTTTTCATCTTCTAGTACAACACTAATAATGAGCTATTTAGACTATTGATCACAAGTGTGTGCCTACCTACCTAAGCATACAGCAATATGGCAAGCATGCCAGATCAGTTTTCAAAAGTGATTTAAAGCTTCAGGCACATACCACTTCAGGCTCTAATAATAGGACACGGCCATATAAACCAAAACGATCAGCTGCTGCATTTTAATGTCCTTGTCACAGGGGTGCTGTAATGGAGCACTTGTTCCATACGGTACCTTGCAGACTGCACTTCCATCTGATCTCTAATGCAGACCCTTCTCTATAGGCTGGGAAAGAGTAGAGCTAAAAACAGCTGGGGATGGCGGTACTTGGATGTCTTCAGCTGTGTTCGATACCTTTTGACTGGAGGAGTCAAATTAGACTGTAGTAGCCTAATTAGATCATTGTCTGGTAGATGCTTCTTTGTAATAGTGATGGCTTCAGTGCCTTTGGATTCCTTTTGCTCAGCACTATACGTATGGAGATGCTCATACAGCTCTGTGGATCTGCAAGGTGAACTCCTACCAGGTTCACAATAACTTGTGTTTTGTCAACTTGCTTTGGCTGTAGACTAGTTCACTAGGGTGGTTGACCACGTAGCTCTAAGAGCAGCTGTAGAGACACAGCTTGGCAGCAGTGCTGCGAGATGGGAAGTGGTGCTTTAGCTGCTGGTCTGCTAGAAGAGATTTTTCTCAGACTACACCCCAAAATCCTCAGGATGAGCTTCCACAGAAGTGCAACACAACCCATCATGACCATCTGTCCCGCATTAATCCCTGGCCACATCTTCCCACTCCTCCCTTGCACCAAAAGCGATGTCTCTGCTTTGCCTTTGGCCAAAGACAATTGTTCACTTACTGGGGGGAGACTGTTTTCAAGTAATTTAGCTCCTATATGTGTCTTACCTTGCAATTACATAAATGTCCAAGGCAGTCCAAGAAAGATGTGGGAGTAGTCTGCAGGGAGAGTTGATAAGGAAGGAGAAGAAAATTAGGACTGCCTCAGTGCCAGTTTAGATTATTTTATGTTATTCTGTAGCTGTATTCTGTTTGGAAATTTTGCAGTTGTCCCCCCACACCACTTCATGCTCTGCATCTATAAAATGAAATATGCAATACAAAGAACAGTTATACAAAAATGTGACTTGCACAGCCTTGTGAAATAAATGCATGCCAACCAGTACAATGAAGACAATAAAATAAATCAGATCCACTTAGGAAACTCCACAGTATATCTGAATGTTTAATTGCGTCTCAGTCTGCCAAAGTTCTATAGGCAGTTTTGGGATTTGAAGATGTCCCAGGGAAACCATCCTGCTAACACCCTCCAGTTGTAGTCAGGTAGGTCCATATAAACAAGCCTTTCCAGACACTGTACTGATCACATTTCACAGAAAAATGTAAATTATCATCTATTCCACTTAGATAACTATATGTTCCTAGTGTCCTGCCCCAGTTCCTAGAGTTTAACAATCTGTAGTCTGTTTTTTGAAGCTGATCCCCATGTACCTTTAGCAACGCTGGCCATCATTACATGCAGCCTAAACCCTTCCCACATCTGTGCATCGCCTAGGGTGACAAGGGGCATCCTGGTTGTCATTGAATGCTTGCCTCTTGTGCTGCTGTCCCTCCTGGCTCAAAGCAAGGATTCTGTTCTTCACATGATGCCAGAGGGGAGAGAATTTGCAGCAGAAGGATGAGTGGGGGGCGACATAAGAAAAAAGGAGAAAGAGAAGGGGAAAAAGAAATGCTGAAATACACTTTTCTGGAATTTCATCTTTTGCTCCACAGATGCCCTTTGCACATCCGCTGCAGTAGTGTAAAAGTATTGTATGTGAAAAGTGATGTTCCCTCAGATAATCAGGATCAAATCAGGATCATCCGGAGAGGGTGGTGTGTTAAAAAGTGAAGTCTGAATTCACCTATAGTCTTGTCAGCACCAGCGTAGTCTTGTTGGCACGAGGGCCAACTGTGAAGTCCTACCCTGCTACATTGGCACTGTGACATTGCATCTGTGGAGACACACCACATTGCCCAGCTTTTGTTTCCTTTAGATCCTGCTGTGTAGGCTGATGTTGAAAGGAGAATTCGGCAGGCAGAGCTGTAAGCAATTCTGTCAGAGAAAATGCTGTTTTGGGGTCTGCTGAAGAAAAATAGTCCCAGCCATACTTGCCACAAGAACTATTACCTAAGGTTACTACCTCCTGTCTGCTCAGCCTCCATAAGCTTGAATACCAAATTGATTTTTACCAGCTCTTGCATCTGATTGTCCCAAAATCCATCATTATATTTTTGTTGGCGGATTGGCTGTTAGCTAGTTGGCCCATGGCTTTTATCACCTGTTTCCAAGTATAGAATTTACTTTGGCATGATAAAGAGCTAATCCGTGAAAGGAGTCATACAAGTCCATCTCCTTAGAATTCCACCTAAGGGGCTATTTCTGGTCAATATTTTTAAAATCTTAAATAAATCTGCAGGAGAATGTGACAATTCTGTCTAGATTTTAAAATGTTTCAAAATTTTAGTGGGCGTTTTCAGATCCTGCCAGAGATGTGTATCAACACAGAAAGGAAATTATTATTATCTTAACAACAGTGATCTGTGGCTTCTAAAAATGGATAGATTGTTTTACCTGTTACCATATTGCAAGACTTTTTACCATTTTTTTTTAATTTTTAAAAGAACATATGCAAGAGAAAGGATGTAGCGTGTCAAATCCTTTTTTTTTCCAAATAATGTTTTTTTCTCAATTATCTCTAAGTTCCAAAGAAACCAAATACCTTCATTTGGTTTTACAGCAGAAGATTTAAAGAAGTGTGCACCATAGTGTCTTCACTTTAATTCTTTACATTCTGATTGATCTTGTTTACTCCTTATGCCATTTGCAAATTGGACAATGATGGCAGAGATTGGTTTTGACGCATCTTGCTACAGATATTTTTTTTTTCTTGCTCTATGTAAAAACATCTTTCCTAACAAAGATTCCAAACTTTACTAGTAAATCATTGATTATTTTGTGATTTTTCTGTTTTTTGAGATAAGATTTCCAGGAAATGCCATAACTAGTATCCTGCAATACTCTTTTTATCTGCTGTGGTGCATGGTGTCCACTCCTCTAAATTTTGAAATTTTGTGAGAAGGTTGTTCATATAGCAATTCTGAGATACTCAGTTCTTGTTTGGTAGTGCATGCAGTTATTTACAGTTAGTATTACAGGGATAATACAGGATCTTGGACAGAATTTAGATTGCGTTTATGCTAGAAAACTTATAATCCTATTCTAAAGATTTTATTTTTTAAATAGGCAACTGCTAGAAGGAAGAGGTGAATAAATCTTGCTATAAGATGGGTCTTTGATCCATGCTATATGATCTGTGTTGTCCGATGAATTTTGTTTCCACTTGAGCTGCAGGGCAAACATAATAGCAAACAGAATAGCAGCCTCTACTGCAAATTGTAGAAGTGATGAGGGAGAATAGACAGAACACGAAAGGTACTTGATCCAAAAATCATGCTGGCCAAAAAAAAAAAGATATCTGTAATCCAAACTACCCATTGCCATCTGTCTAGAAAAATGCCAATAAATATGCCTACATGTAGATAGAGAGGAAACTTCTTGATGTATGTGTGAAATGCTAGGGTATTAATTCATACATTTCATAAAGGGCTTTGGTTGCATAGTTTTGTCTGAACAAAGTTATTTTTGTCTATTTTTTTGTACGTAGTAAGGTCTTCTTCATACAATATTCCAGTGCATAAATCTCAATATATACTTAGTTCACAAACCCAAAGATCTGTTTCCCAATGCACAGTGCCATTTATATTTACTATCATCAAGATGATAGTAAGGACTAGATATATTCCTTTGGCATGTCTGGTAGATACGGATAGAATTAATTAATTTTTTTCAAAAAAAGACATGCCATTCTGTGACAGCAAAGTCTTTGTTCCTGATGTCAGTCATTCACTTTCCACTGGTACAGAAGACATCCCTGAAGGAATTTTAATTGATCTGCACTTAACCAAAATATAGCAAAAACACTGCTGTATCCCAGACATGAAAGGAAAAGAGGAGATACTGGAATATAAAGTATACGATTGTTAAGGTTTGCTTTGAGGGGAAACTTGGGACATAGACATGCTGACCAGCATTTATTTAAGTTTTGAACTGCATGGAAACATATGAGTGAAATCGCAGACTACACATGAAACTAGTAAACAACTTTAGAAGCAAAACTTTGCTTTTTAGGCCTCTGCACTTGCTACCCTGAAACTGTGGATTGGGGAGTCAAAGGCTTTGCTTTACTGCTTACGGTTGCAGTAAAACTTTGCTTCCTCATTTCGTTTTGTGTGATTCTGCTATTTTGGAAAAGTCATTTCTGGGAGAGTATTTTGGAAAAGCATTAAATGTGGTAAAATGAAGAGAATCATGGAAATTTAAATTGCAGTTCCAAAGGATCGAGCCTACACCAAAATGTAAATAAAACTAGTCTGCCTGATTACCTGATGGCCAAATGTTGTATGCCTTGTGTGGATATAAGAATTTGTTCAAGTAATACTGTTGTAAATGAATATATAAGGAGACGAGACTGACCATACTTGTTCCACACAGTAGTTGACCTAGATGCTACTCTGTCTTCATTAATGCCTTTCTTCCAATAAAACATCTACCACTCTTCCTTTGAATTCATAAAAACCTGCTCTGTCTACAGCATCTTTGGAAGGAGGCCGTAGGTTGGTTGCCTGTTTTGTGGAGACCCTCTCATCCTTTTTTGTTTCAGACCTGATTTTTACCATAGTTCTTGAGTTCAAAGAGTCAGGGAAGAGCTGATCTGTATTAAATCTCTCCATCCTATTCAGGCTTTTGTATCCTTCTGTCATATCTTCCCTTCATTTGTCTCTGTTCCTGGGTAGTTGTGGCATATTGAATTGCTACTCTTATGGAAGCCATTCTAAGCCTTTGATTATGTATGTTTTCTTCCTCTGAAACTTTCCTAGTTCTATTGTGTTCTTTTACTGAGATAAGGGTACCTGTTCTGAGCAAGAGTGTTCAAGATGAGGATTAGTACAGTGATAAGCTGTGTTTTATGTTTAGTTCTTTAGTCCTTTGCCAGTTATTCCTAACATCTGATTTTCTTTTTTGACCGTGACTGAGGGGTGAGTTAGGTTTTCATTGGGCTATTCACCAAAAGCCATGGTTTGTTTCTGAGTAATAAGATGTAATGCAAGAGTTAACCGTGTTGTGTAAGTTGTGTAATTGAGAAATAAAATTAGAATATTTATTAGTAATGGGTAAAAAAGTTTCCAGTGAACCTGTGTTCAGCAAAGTTTTGCTTGTATGCATGAACCCTGCCAAAAATAGTCAAAATTTCTTGAAGTTACAAAATAAATAATTGATAATGGGAAGTTATGTTCATCTCTCAGACTAATTTGATCTTGTTATGGATCACAGGAATAGAGTAGATGACTGTGTTAGATCAGATGAAAGATGTAAGAAAGATGTAAAAGATGTGGGATTTCTCGCATGATATGAAGTGCATGTATGCAAAACCACAGCCTGTAAATGTACTTGTGTATTTTAAAGAAGTGATTGTAATAGCTTATTGAAGAACACAAAAAGAAGGGCTTGCACTTACTGCTTTCTTTTCCCTTTTTATTCTTAGATAATTTTAAGTGAAAGTTAAGGATCTTCTATCCTTAACTGCCATAAAAGTGAAAGACAGTTCTGGAAGGAGGACCAGTTTGAGCAAGAGGGCAGTTCCCTCCTACAACACAAGAAGGTGACTAGGAGACTCCAAAGAAATGTAAGTAAGTAAGTGCTTTGTAATGCAGCTGTGATTGGGGCTATTTCTACGATGGACTTATATGCTCTGGGTATATACCACATAATTGAATTATACAGTTTATAAGTATCTACACTTACAAACATGGTTTATGAGAAAAATCTGTACAGCATACAGCAAATATGTACTCCTATGCTGTATAATGGTAAAATATACTACAAGCTATTTTTTTTCGCACAGGTTTTTTTAGGAAAGTGAAATGCTGAAAAGATCATAAACATTTTTCTATTATGTTGTATGCATCTGCATCAGTGTTAATTTAGATATGGAGAAACTCAGTATTTAAATCTAAATGAGTTATGCTAGATTCTGCTTTTACTCTGGAGAAGGGTAGGCATCTCCAAAGGCTAATTCCACTCCACACTAAAATTAATACCTGGGGAATTTGGATAGCTCATGTCTTTCTATTGGCAGCTTAGCTTTAGACTCAGTGTTCAGTGAACACATCTCACTGCTTTGCCTGTGTAAGAAGCAATTCCAGCTTCTCTCCTCCCTCTCCCCCTATTTGCGGTTCTCCCTCAGTGTGGGTACCTGTTTGTGTCGCTATGTGACAAAAACATTTAGAGCATGGACCTAGCTCCCATGAGGAGGGATTTAGCAGCTAAGCGTGCCATGGCAAGTTAGTTTCTTTGGTGGCAATTCCAACCTCAGCTACTGTAAATATTTATAGGAAAGCAAAATTGCACAAGATTCTTCTATTTTGTTTTATGATGTATATGTATTTTTTTCTTCTTGGATATATTTAGGTATTTGGTTTGGGCTTTTACTTAAGTTTTGTCAAAAATTGAGAAACTGCAGAACTTGAGAGCCTTCTGAAATGTGTAAATCATGCTTAAAGACTTGGGGATATAGCTAACAATCACATTGAATTCTGTGAAAATATTCAAAGGTATGAATTAACAACACAATTAGAAGAACCTGTACAAGAAGACCCTGGATTTTAGATATTTATAATCAGTATTATTTTTATATGATCCATACAAAGGAAATTATATTTTTAATACTATTTGTGTTTTAAAATGCCAGAGAAAAAGGTGGAGAAAAAAAAAAAAAAGGAGGAGAGATCATTAACCCACAGTAGAAACAGATATTTTACTGAATCCTCATCAGAGGGCAGCGAGATCTACAGATCAGCCTAACACCTTGCATTGCAGGTGCATGTAGCCAGGTTGGGACAGACTGTAATCCAGAATTAAAGCCTAAGGAAGCATTCCAAAACTAGGTAGATGTACTGTGATATTTCCCAGTATGTTCTTCTGTCTTCTAGGATTTTTTTTTATTTTTCTTGTATTTTGACATAACTAAGAAAAAGGATTTAGTTCTTTAAACTTTAGCTTTGTTAAATTTCACCTTTGATTAGTTTAGGAGAATTTTTCTGTCCATAGGCTGAATCTCTTTTTTAAAGCTTCTGTGAAATTGTTTTATCATTTCTGAGAATGAAAAAAAAAATTCTAAAAAAAATCTCTCAGAACCATTTCCTTTGTTTTTTTGAGCAGGGACTTGAAATTTAAGAGAGGAGTTTTAATGGGCTATAAGATGTGCCTTTTGCGATGTGTCTGACTGTCTATCCTTACTTCATTGAATTATAAGCTTTGAAAATACCTGCTTACTCATATTCAGAAGAAGCATATGAGTTTGTCAGCGTATTCTCAAAATATTCTCTGCATATTCTTAAGCTCCCTGAAATAATTGAGTGTGTCCTGGATTTATGTTTTAAATGTACAGATCCCCTGTTATTTTCAGAAAAGTCTCTTGTGTTTAAAACTTTCTGGGACAGTGAATTTTGATTCTATGCTTGTTGAGAAGTCTGTTTTTCTACATCTTCTGCTCACTTTTTCAGTGTATTCTTTGAGCATGATGTCAAGAGTGGGATTAATTTGCCCTGAAGCTTAGGTGCTAAGAGGTTAGGTGCTGTTAAGTCTGGGCCAGTCACTGTAGACTTCTCTGGCCAGTGAACAGAGATGGGCACTTCCAGAAGGAAGATTCACAAGGGCTTTTTTTGGTTTGTCTTTGAATGAGATGAATCGTCCTTTGCAGATGCCTTTTTCTTGTTACTCACAATAGAAGGAGCCTGAGGTGACCAGCACAAATTTAGACTTCTAACTTTTCTATTAAATGTTAAGGCAGATAAAGTCTATTTCAAGTGTTAGAGTTAAGACACAGGAATGTTGCTACTGACATTGACCAAAATGTCCTTCTTGCAAATGAATAAATCAATTTCTTTTTGAAAATATGATGATGCATTCAAGCTTATAAAAGGGCATTTTCCATATTGCTTAGACAATATGAGTAGGATGATAAGACACACTTCCATCAATTTTTGTTTTTTATAAATGAACATTAAGTTCACATTAAGTGAACATTCTTGCAATGACTAGTTGAATGTGTCTAAATGGCATATGAAGAAATGTATCCTGTCCCATATGTGTTTTTAGTTAAGATATATATAGCAAAGAAAGTCTAAAATAAGTCATGATTAAATGTCTGGGTTTTTTTAGCCAGTTTCCATGTAGCCATGTGTTTCAATTATTACCTTGGGCAGATAGACTTACCCAGATTATTCATATGAGCTTTAAACATCTCAGTTCTTAAACTATGAAAAGTAATATAGTATGCATTAAGTATGATGTTGATCATTATATCCGTTTTATTGTAGAATTACATACTTCAGCTTACTGCAATCAGTGTTACTGTATTTATCTTCCAGTTGATTGATGAATGTCATTGGAGTGGGTTAAATTTCTCTCTCATTTCCAATTAATGTTTTGAATATTCCTTTTTGTTCCTGGAATGTTTCTTTGCTTTGGTTTCTGTCTTTCATTTATTATTTGTAATTTGGCACATTATAATTTGGTAAGTAATTACATAGTAGCAAGATGCATATGTACCAATGAAAAGTCACAAAAAATTCCTGGAATTCTTATTCAATGTGAAAAAAAGTATTTTTAATAAAGGAATAGTTGCAATGTCCTTCTCAGAGCAAAATGGCCTAAAGAAAATACTCAGATAAGGGAAGTAAGCATATATGAATAACTTTAGACAAGTATTTCCTTTAATTCTTAAAGAGAAAATAGTGTTTTGATCTCAGTATTAGTGAGTGGTATGCTGTAAACATGATGAAAATATTTCCCCTAGGAATACTCACAATACTACTGGCCAAGATTCCCACTGATAAATAAGCAGAAATTTACTGAAGCTGACGGGCTGGCCCTTTGTAGAGTCAATTCAGGTTTTATAGGCTCGATTTTTTTTTCACATTTGGTTGGCTTTATTTTATTTGTATTTACAGTGTTCCTATCCTTTAGAATATTTGAGACTGTTTAGTTTTGAATGGAATTTTACACATTATCACAAAAATCCATCAAATGAATCTAGTTTGAGAAAATGTAAAGGGCAGTTCAACCAAGATAAAACTAAACAGAGCATGTTTGAGTAGTAAAGAACTGTGAGTATTTGCATTAAACGCTTAAGTTTTATTTTGTGATGGACATTTTGTCCTGACCTGGATACAGAGTTTAAACTGAGAAGATTTTACATGCTGAGAACATCTGGCCGTAGTGAATGAAGCTGAGTATAGAAACCTGAGGAGTATTCCTTGAAGAAGCTTTAATGACTGTAACAAAATTAACAGAGCACATGTTACCCAGCACAGGCATCTAAATCAGCAGTTGCTTTCTTTTTCCCTTTTTTTTCTCAATAAAATAACCCTTATGGAGTTCAGTCCCATTTCAGTAGGTAATGAATGGAGTTCAATGACACTGTTGGGCAAAAAAAAGAAAGATGTTTTGCTTATTGCTAGCATGTTTAGAAAGTGTAATGATAGATTGATACTGATCAGTTATGATCATTGCTGATTAGTTTTTTTCTAAAGCTACATGTATATTCCCTATTCACAGAATCACAGGAAAGCATCTCTGCAGATTGTCTAGTGCAGGTTGAAACCTGCTCAAAGCAGATTCAACCAGAGCAGGCTGCTCAGGGCTGAACTCAAGCAGGTTTTGAGTATCTTCAAGGATGGAGGCTCCACAACCTCTCTTGGCAGTTTGTTCCAGCATCACAGAAAACAAGTTTTTCTCTGAATTACTTGTATTTCAGTTTGTGCTCATTTCTTCTCTTCCTGTCACTGGGTACCACTGTGAAGAGCCTACCTCTGTCTTCTTTACTCCTCCCCAGCAGGTATTTGTACTCATTGATAAGATCCCTGAGTCTTCTCCAGGCTAAACAGTGCTAGTTCTCTTAGCCTGGTATGTCCAGTCCCTTACTCATCTTTGTGGCCCTTTGCTGCACTCACTAGAGTATATCCATTCCTTTCTTGTCCTGAGGAGCCCAGCACTGAAGCCAGCGCTCCAGCTGTGGCCACTCTATTGCTGAGGAGTGGGGAAGGATCCCTTCACATTCAATCAGTGCTCTTACTGATGCCATCTTACAAGGATGCCATCAGCCTTCTTTGTTGCAAGGGCCCAGTGCTGTGTTTAGCAGGTCTTTTTCTGCACAGTTGATTTCTGTGTGGCCCCCAGCTTGCCAATCCTGGTGCACAGAGTTTTTTTTTTTTTGCAAGATATGGCACTTCCCTTTGTGGAACTTTTTTATATTCTTGTTTGCCCATTAGTTGCTTTATTACATTATCTAAAGATGCAAACCAGGCAAGAGATGAAGGAGAAGTTCTTACCGGCCTGTTTTCCCTTCTGCAACATACATAGGTCTTTTTTTCTGCAGTCTTTTTTGAATCGTCAGATTCCTGAATTACTTGGTTGAGAGCATTGATTAATTGGACCTTATGCCTATTCTGACTGCCAATTTTCTTAATTTTCTACTTCATGAGAGTTGTAGTCATATTGGTTTAATGGGAAGTATCTTTCCCATGAAACAGAGAAGTGAGAGGTAATGGATAAATCAAATAAGGATGGCAGCTAAACAAACAGACACCTTCTGAAAGATGAATGGGATGGCCTTTCACTGAAGTGATGATTTTATGGACTCTGGTGTCCTACTGCATGCCATTGCAGTTCCCTGGCATCGAGCCCTCCAGGAGTTGGAAATGGTATGAAACGTGCATTTATAATGAAAAACAATGTCCTTCGTATAAGATCAGTAAATGTTTTTATAGGATTACTGTCTGTTGGTAAACAGCTGCATTGTTATGCTTCAGAGGTAGAAGCATTTGAATGGTAATGAAAGTGTTCTTCTGCACAGCTAACAAAGCCTGCTGATATCTTTTGGGGTGTAAGGCATATGTAGTAATAATAATGAACAGCATTTCACCTAAGGATTTCCAAGAACTTTATAGAAAATATTAGTGAATTAAATATCACTCCTACCCCCTGTGGAGTACTACTAAACCTGCTTAAATCATTAGTTGAATAGAATACAGAAATAACATACTGTTTCTGTAGTATATTGGTTACAATGCCTTTGCTTCATATAGCTATTTCAAGGAACTTTAGTTGTTTATATAATTATTAATATTTATTTCTATGGCAATGTTAAGGCACAGAGAAGTGAATTGACTTGATATTGTCAGATAGTAACGCTAGCATATGCAGCCCAGCCCATGCAGTGATAGTTGGATCAAGTTTATGGGCCTGCTTGGATCATTTAAGCTATTGTATTAATTATTTAAATTATGCTTGGTCTCTTAGTCCATACAGAGGACATGTCCCAGTCTTGATTGTGCTCCATGATGAAGAAATTTGTTTTGTCTGCTTACTACAAAAAGAGTTAATGTAATTTGTGATACACTGATGCAGGTATATGTTAGAAAAAAAGTTCTACTTGTATATTTTAAGACCAATGATATGATATACAATATACACAGATATAGCCATATATGTCTATATATACAGATATACAGTAAACACAGCTTTTCAGAGAAAAGACATTTGGAAAGAGCAGTAATTTGCACAAGCACTGTAGTTACAAAGTATAAGGGCAAAAACCATCTGTGCTGCACATGTATTTTATTGACAATATCCCTAATGGAACCAAAGCTAACTAAACAGTTATCCCACATTGCAGTGTAGGGCTTCTTAAACATTTCTATTTAAAAAATTATTTTGGAGAGACAACTGTAAAAGAGGCTTTACTTTTTAACCCTGCAGCACTGCTGTCTTCTTAAGGCCTTTTTTTTCTAAATAGTTGCTAAGGACCACCTATTTGCCACTTCTCTCTTCTATTGAAGGGAGATATCAGTAATATCTTCAAAATACTCCTTAACAATGTTGCTATTCTAGGTTTCATTCTTTGTGGTAGTGAAATATAAATTTTCTTCTCTCCTTTATCTGTAGCAACAAATGAAAATATGTAGGTTCTCAGCTGACACAATTTTGGCTAAAATCTTATTTTTAAATAGAAACCAAGTATGGGTTATGCTAATAGAACCTCATTTGTAATTTAAACTGGAGCTGTTAACATTCAATAATGGAGCCATACATCAAGGAGTTTTCTGCGAAAAAACAGAAAAATATTAATTCTTCATCCTCAGATCTGCAAATCCAGACTGATGGGATTTCAGCCCTTCATCTTTTAGTGACAGGCAGTAGCATAAGTGGAATAAAACTAAAATGTGATCCCCTTTCTCTCCACCTCCTTCCCCTAATTTTCCTCTGACAGAGAAAGCAACACAGTTTTAGCTGATTTCTTTGCTCAGGGGAAAGAAATGGTCTATCATCAGGTCTTTTAGGGAGAAAGATCTCTTCAGTGGAGCAGTTAAATGGTATTTTGATTCTCAGAGTGCATCTTACATCTGTATTTTTGCAGGATATAATAAATGATTTCTGAGACATTCATTGAGAGCAGAATCGAGGTCATCAGCCTTTCCCCAAGAGGTCATTATCTTTCAGTTCTCTTTCTGATGAAAATGTTGAACATGAGGGAGATGGGCGCCAGGTGAACTATCTGAAACTGTGCGGTCTTACATGAGGAATCCCAGGCCATATGTTACCAAAAGACATATTTCTATTTTTTTCAACTTTTTGAAAAGCATACTGCAAAATCAGTGACTCTGATAACTTTTTTCCTGTACAATTTCTAATTGATTTTGCAATAATTTAGTACATGCATGTTGAAGTTTATCATACAAATCCCTCAGCATGCATACATTACTGCTAAGTCCTCTAAAATTCATGATGAAAAAGAAGCCTTTGGGTATTTTGAAGATGAGACCTACTGTGTCTTTGGAGAAATTTGGTTTGAAGCCCTACAGCTAAATTCCTCAGCTCTTCAATTGTCTGCAAGTCAGTCACACCTAATGCCAAAGAGGAGTTGGCTTGTGAAGCCGAGTCCCTAAATACAGCTGAAAATACTCAGTTGTCTGACAAGATGAAAGATATAATTCTGCCAAAGCCAAAGAAATCTGTACACACTGCTATACAAAACAAAATAGTCACATGGTTATCATCTTAGCATTAATAGGCATAAGTATCACCTACATTAATATTTTAATTCAAATCAGGTCTGCACTTTAGAAGTGACAGCATAAACTAGCTTCCTTTTGAACCTTTCCTTTGATGAAGCTAAATCAAGCGATGTGCTCCAAAACCACACTGAAAGTGTGCGGTAGTACAGAATAAAACATGCCGAAATGCCTGGCGGACGGACAGGTGACGTGCTCAGCTCCGGCCGTTCCGCTGCCCACTGCCATTCCTGTTCGGCTGCAGTGTTTCCTAATGCAGACCTTTCCTCAGTTAAACAGGACCACATTTTTAGGGATCTTTTTCATAGAAAGAGAGGTCCGCAGAAAAAAAGGCTTGAATCTAATTGTGAATAATTCAGCAGTACCACTTTTAGCTAAGACAGTGGATTAGACTGGAGCTCTATTACTGAGTTAAATGTTTACACGTACTCATATGTATATTTATAACCAGTGGGCTATTTTTATTTTGCATGTTAAAAACTGTTCTGAAGCAGGAGTCATTTTTTATAATCTCTTTCTATTAAAGCTGCAGCTTAAAGGGTGATGTTTTGAATTTTGATTTCACCTGCTCTCCTCAGATTTTTAAGGGAAACTTCAAGCAAATGTTCTTAAGTGGTAGACCACGTGACCTGTGAAAGAAGGTCCTTTCCAACTCCATTTTCTATGTTTATATGACAAATGATGCAACACTTAATTTTATGCATGCTCAGCTATTGTTTTAAAAAAGGAGGGTAGCATCCCAATCCCCAAATTGAGAAGCAGTTTTCTTCCTTATCTCTCATCATCGTCTATGTTATTGTAAACTGTGTGTATATTTTTTTCTTGGACTTGATTAAGAATATTGCTGATAGCAGCACTATTTATTAGGTAGTTCCATTGAACAGACTATGTATGTACTGCTTCCCAAAATGCTTGCAGATGAAGTATTTAATACTTTTAAAAGTGTAAGTACTTTATACTTCAGTAATGCATTTTTAAATAGAAAATGTCCAGGTTTCTAATCTTGTTGTTCGCTTTTCTAGTGTTTTTCTGTTCCAGTTGGTGTTAGTAAATAAGATGATTGTTATATGTTGATATCTCTACTACTTCATAGGACTCTTAACTGTAATTTATGAACTCTACTTATCAAATTCCTTACTTTCACTCAGAGGCTGCTTTTACCTCTCAGTATGGTACTGCATTTGTGACTTACGGTTGCCATGGTCTTCTAATGAATTATTTCAGTAGAGTATTGCAAAACAGCAAACTGATACTTTTAATATGCCATAGATAACAAATGCTGTGTTTGGAGATACTCAAAAGTCAGTATATTATCTACTGCATTTTGCTGTTTTATAATTTCAGAGCTTACGGTTGTGATATCAGTTGTGCTGACGACTCAACTAAAAAGTTAAAAGTGAAACTGAGAATTGTGGGATGCATGGAAGCAGGCAGTTTTAAAGTATATATAAAATAGGCCATATGGAAAGGACGAGAAGAAGAATCAGTAGCAATTTAGGAAGAACAGGTCAGTGATTAGCTGCACAACAGCTGCACAGCTAGCTGAATTACTTATGAAATGCCCATTAACTCTCAATGGTAGTAGACCAACCATTATATAGAGATAATCAAATGTTTGAACACCTAGTGATTTAATTGGGAAGAGGGCAGAGGTACAAAAAAACAGAAAAATGAACTGTATAATATTTTGCACAGTGTTGCACTTGCTCAAAAAGTTCATAATAAACATGAACTCTTTAAAATTCTTATACTGTTGTCATACAGCTCTAAGATGCCCCCCAGACATTCTAAAAAATGGTGTATTTCTTCATTTTGAGCTGTTTATTTCAAACCTTGAAATCGGGGGCAGGAGGAGGTACAGAACTTCTACTGATGCTTATGTAGCTTATAACTCATGTAAAGTTTAAAAATAATAATTGCAGAAGCATATATTCACTGGTTTTGGTCATTGTGCAAAAGTCTGGCAAACATGCGAATTTAAAAGGTGCTGGAGAGAGATAGTCATAGATAGACTTACTCCGTAAGAGGAGCAGCATAACTGACCTTTTTACCCTGTCAGCTGCCTTTGAAAATTAGAAGAAATTTGTATTTTTTCTCAAATGTCCAAGCATATGCACTGCACTGATTTTTCATTTAGTGTTGCAATTGCTTTTGGAAAAAAAAAAAGTTATATTTTGAAAAATTTACTATATTTGTTTATCCACCATGATCCAATAAGATAGATGCTCTTCGGTTTAACTAATTCCACAGTCTCCAACTGTTGTTACAGAGGAGGACGAATATTTCTAGTGATCCTCTCCTCTGTATTGGAGAGAAGGATGAATAGTTCTAGTGCTTGGTAAAATATTCCTTAGGATGGAAAGAGGGCAATTTCCTTCCTAGGGTGCAAGTGCAGAAAATTGGATCTAGGAAATTCTGGAAGAGATTGTTCTCCTGGTTCAGGTGGAAGTGGACTTGACCTGCCTCTCTTAAGAGCTCGTGGAGAAAAGAAACAGCCACCAAAAAGTGATAAGAAAGATAAATCAGGCTAGCAAGTGAATGGGTGATACTGAAAACAAGAGGAGCATATTAAGAACACTATAGGGCTTGTGCAATCATGGGCAGGTTTTATTTTTATAGTGCCAATGTCTGTAAGCATACCTAGTCCTGAATTCTTATGTACCTCTTTGACCTCTTTTGACCTCTTCTTCAATGTGGCTTGTATACTGGATCTATTTTCAATATTTAATGTTTAATTTTTACCCAAAGATTAACTTTGCTTCTATTTTACAGATGTCAAATTTTACTTCTCAATTACTGCCATAAGTTGATAATGAAATATTACAAATTTGCTTAGTCTATCATCACATACTGCTTAGAGCAGAACAAGGTTTTGTGAAGGCTGTGGTGACCATTTAGTGCTTCTGTTACTTTATTTTCCATGAGGCTAAATTGTTGGCCACTTTTAGCACCAAGGGAACCCCGTCCATCACTTGCATTGTCTCGCCCATTGTGGCAGGATTCTCGGGGTCTTTCCAATGCATAAGTCTTCCATCGAGTGAAAGTGTCATGTCAAGAGAAGCGTGTGAATAGTACTTAAAACATCAGCCTGGTATGGGGATGAAACCAGGCAAAATTGTGCCTGAAGAAACAAAAATATTTCTGAAAATTAGACCCTGGATGTTGGTTTAAAGGTTGTGTCCTTTGGAAGGATTTGAAGCAGTTTAGGTGCTTATGTTGCTCCAGGGACTTTGAGTAATGTGAGGTTTTAAGGCAGGCTAAGTATTCCAGGAAGTTTAAGAGCTTATGGCATCGTAAATATTTAAGATGATTTAAAAGGTTATGTCCTCTTTAGTATTTGAGTTGGATTAAGTGCTTATATTGCCTTAAGGACTTTTTCATTTTTTGCCCTAAAAGGAACCTAGGAAATTAAATGTGAAAAAAATATTGATGCAATGTTTAGGCTGTCTTTGAGAAATGCAGAATTTCAGTTTTCAATAGCAACAATATCTTGGTCACGGTGCATATATATGAAAGATGGACAGTGCAACAGAAAGTATCTAAGACATGGCTAGGAATTACATTCAGAAATGGGAGTTTTTAATACTTTGACAGCCAATGCATTGAGGAATGGTTCTTTTCTTCCCTTTTAAGTATATTTTTCTTCTGGGAAGAGCAACTTGTTTCCAACTCTTATTCCTCATAAATGCATCTTTTACCTTTATCTAGTGCTTATCAGTCTTTTCTGTTCTCTCCCACTGGCTGTGTGTGTGTGTTGTTCTCATTATTATATACATATATACATTCCTGAAAATGATTTTATAAAGTGTGGCACCTTAGTTAGAAACTGTATGCATTAAGTAAGCTCCATCACAAACTGAAAATGTTTGATAACGTTGTCAGTGTGTACTGTATGATCTAATGAAAGTGATCAACTAGATGATAAGGTTAGAATCAGATCTCAGAAGGCAGGGGAACAATTTAATTCAAGAAGGTAAATGAATTTTTGGTTTGTTACTTGATGAAATAGGAAGCCATTTATTTTCATGTTGCAGTTTTGCTAATATTTTCCATCACACAGTAAGAAGCAGTATGGATCTAGATCTCATTAACTTCTTTATTCCAGATTTAGTCAGTTTATATATTTTCTCTTGGCTTCAGAGATGCTTAAATTTTTCACCAAAGTATTTATATAGCATTCTTCTAATCTTTTTATACTTCTGTAATCATAGGAATAGTCTAAAAAACTGTATTGTTTTGTTTGTTGTTTTATCAACCCAACACATAGACTTTTTGGTGTGTAAAGAGCAGAATGGCTAGCGTTCATTTTCTTCACTGTCTCAGATCACAAGTCAGCAATTCATCAATCCAAGCTCACATTTTTCTCATGGGCCTTCAATACTAGTGTTGATGTTGCTTAGTTAAAATAGCATAACTGTAATAGCTATATTTACGGAAGTATTTCAGGCTTCTCTAGAGAGCAGGACTTGATGATAGCCATCTGGGCAGGATAGTCTCCTGTTGGCCCACAGAAAAGGTCTTAAGTTATCTCTAAGATGGTCTGATTGGAGTAGTATTGTAGCCCCAGCCATAGTGCCTTGCTTATTTAAGCTAGTTGGTGACACCTGCAGTATGTGAATCTGTCTGCCTCTCTATAGCAACCCTGTGCTCTTCTTGCTGCTTAGACATGAACCTAGCTTATGATAGTGAGACAAACAAGTGGCAAGTACAAGAAGAGGCGTTTAGCTGAGAGTTATCTGGAGGTTTCTTGACTAGATCTCCTTCTGTCTTGGTAAGAGCAATTAGGTGTCTTCCAGATGGCCATGTGCACCCAGAAAGTTCAGTTAGTATCCCGGCACTCTGAGATACACTGCCAGTTTTGTCATGTTACAGTAATATTCTAATAACTTGGGCTCGCTGTCTCCCACCAATTCTAGAGACACAAAGCTTTAATATTCATGTTTCCTGTTGGCAAGAAATCACAAATCTCATATCTTCATATGAAAAAGTTAGGTCTTTAGGAGGTCACTTGTTTTCTACCTTTGTCCCAGGATCCAGATATTGACCAACACCAATTTAATTGTTGAAAGACACTCTTCTAATTGCTCCCTAAGGCTTCCAGGAATAGATATTCCACTGATCTTTAGGCAGTAGAATGTTGTTTATTTAACTAAGCGTACTGTTTGAATTTTTTCTTAATATCATACTTGAATTCACTTAATTACAATTCAAGCCCTTTTTTTCCTTCTGTAATACATAGCCCTATCTGTAATACATAGAGCCTACTTTTTCCACTGTGTTTGCATGACTGTCATCGTATACTTTCTCTGTCTTGCTTTCTGTTCTTCTTTATGCCCAGAAGGTTGTACTTCTTGGTCTCTTACATTTTTCCCTCTTGCTGTAGTTTGAGTCTTATCTGTTAATTGTAGTATCCAAAATCACTCAGAATCTGTTATTCACTTGGTCAGCGCCGACAGGAAGGTCACACACCAGATTCTTGCGACTTTTCGGTAACCAGCATGATCCTGGACACCTCTGGTGTCTCTATAGAGCCTACCTTCACAAAGCTGTTGAATGCAGCTGGGCGTGATGTGGTCATGGCTCCCCGTATACTGTCCAACCCCTATCGTGACGGTAGAGAACAATATGCTATAGGAACTCCAGTTCAAAGCCATGTCAAAGAAAGAGAAGTGCTGGTTGGAAGGTAGGAATGACTCCTGTGAGGAGACCATGATGAAGACTCCTAGGAAGGAAGGACATACATATCTATCCACTTTTTCATCTCATCTTTAGTGGATACATGTCAGGCACCGATGAAAATTCAGGAAGTTTCTGTGAGTGGACCTAAGATGTCCTGCAGTAGCTGCTGCCGTATATCATAGTTATGAGACTTATTTCAACAATCCCCAAGCAGCTAGAGCCAATGATGCATACAGCAGGCTAGGCCAGGGCCTTTGCCAAGCTGGACTCATGTTTTTTGGAACGTTTTGAAGGTTATTATCAGTTACAGCCATTTCTTTCTATCCTATAGGAAATCTAGCGTTTTTATTGTCCAGTTTCTGCATGAAACGTTCGTGCAAACAGACCAGACTTGACAAAAGATGAAGCTAAAAATATATTTATCTTTTATCTGACTAGAATGAATATACCTGTCAAGTGTAGCCTAGTCAAATATATGTTCTCTTCTAAAATAATGAAGAGATATGATTACAGAAATAGTAGTAATAAAAGACTGCTCTTTTTAATGTTTTAATATTCATAGTATAAGGGAAGGACATCTGTATACAAGTATTACCTTAAAATAGAAGTTGTTTATCTTCCCAGGAAGTATCAATTTATACAGTTGTATTTCCCTTGTTAACACTGTAACACACAGAGTTTTCAGTCCAGGATTTTCAGAAGACTTTCTGTGTTGTCCTAGTTATTCCTGTTCAAATCAGTGACAAAATTCCCATTGATTTAGGCTAAGGATGGATGGCTTTGTTGGTTGTACGTGTACCTGAATAAGAAATTGACATGTTATATGTTACTCAATGTAAAGTTATGAAGAAAAACAGATGGAGAAAGAGCTGAGAAAAAAAATGGGATGACTCTTTCAAAGGATAGGTCTAAGACTGATGGAGCTATTCATGGAAAGTGTTCATGCCATATGGTGAAATGATTATTTGTTTAAAAATGGGTTTGGTGTAATCGTGAGTTTGCCTGCTTCAGAATTGATTCATGATTCATAATAAAATATTAAAATATATTTTTATGCATACAGATTGTTATCCATAGCTTCCATTTACTTTGGATTTGAACTTTAGCAGATTTTCTGATCTGAAAAATAGTGTCTTCCTCTTTCTACTACACATTTAGACAGGTAACAAATATGTTTTTACTGTTTCAAAAATCTGTTGTGAAGATAGAAATATACTCTTTGATTGGCCTAAAATAGCTTAAAATTTAGTAAATAATGATGTTAGTGAAGAAAAGTAATTAGTTTTATGTAATAGCACAAAATAAAATCTTCAGTTTGTCCTTTGGAATTTTTTTAAAATTTAANAAATATACTCTTTGATTGGCCTAAAATAGCTTAAAATTTAGTAAATAATGATGTTAGTGAAGAAAATAAAAAATAAAATCTTCAGTTTTTCCTTTGGAATTGCATTTTTTAAAATTTTAAAATTTTTAAAAAATTTTATTTTTTTTTTGTTACAGTAACATAATTTTTCAAGATTATTTTGAATGAGAAATCTGTCCTACACCTGGTTTACAGTCCTTCCTTCATGATTCCCTGTCCCTTTCTCTCTTAAATTTAGTATCATCTGAGAAGCTAAAAAGCACACGTCCTGTGGGACGTGTGTCTAGTGGCCCATGCATGTTATTAATGAACACACCTATGCACCAGACCAGAATGGACCTCTCTTGACCCTGCATTCGTAATACCCTTCTTCTATTACAAGTTGCTGCATAAAAATTCTGAACACATTTTGTACTTGCCTCAAAATAGTTTCATTCAGTCCATGTTTCCTTAGCTTCTCTCTATAAGAGTCTCCTGTGAGACCTTGTCAGTACTCGTTGCAGTCAAAATATTTGTCACCTACTACATCTTTTCAATTCACAAACTGTTTTTCTGTTGCAGGGGAAATCCTATTGGCTTGCCAAGTTTTGCTCATGACAAACTTAGAGTTGGCAGATATTTACTTCCTTGTAGTTAAACAAGCCATCATGTTGGTCTTTTTTATATCAAGCATTTTTTTAAGAATTGAAAGCCTGTCATTCCTTACTTCTTGTTTCTCTTTTTATTCAGATGGGTGTTAGATTTTTCCTTTCTCATTATTCTGGAACTTCACAGTTTCTTCAAGTTCTGAAAAACTTCAAATGGTTCTTAGACGATTTCAATGAGGTCTCTTACTATGCCTTGCACTGCAGTTTGCTTTTTTCTCTACTGGGGCAATAGAGCTTTTGGTGGGACTGTGGGATAGGAACCTTAGTTACAAAATTGATTTGTCTGGAAAATAACTTTTCAAGAATAAAGGTTATTTTTACCTCTCATAATTTCTGTGATTTAGTTTTAAGATTAGCTTTACTATAGCTATATTTGCAAGGACTAGCAAAAATTCGATGCAATCAGGCATCGGCAGAATGGGAGGGAATGACACTTCTTGAACTGGCTTCACAGCACGAGCCAACATCATGTTGTTGCATATTCTAAGCATGAGCTTAATTAAGCTCAACTGATTTGACAGTATCTAACCTATACGAATATATTTTCACATCTGTATTCCCTGTTCTACTGTTAAGTTTTTATCTCTTTTTGTCACTGGTGTTAGCTGTCTGATTGCATTGGTCTTTTGTATCAGACTGAACTAAAATGTCTTCTTTGGCTTTTCTTCAAATAGTTGGGTCATCTTTTTTAAATCTTTCATTGCTTTTGAAGTATGTAAAGAAAGCTTCCTTGCTACTACCTCTGTTCTTTGTAAGATATGTTTCATTTTCTGTTTATGATTTTGTTTCTGTCCATTTGTCCCTTTTTCTCTCACACATGCTTGTATACATGAGTCTGTACTCTCCTTGAGTTCTTAAGGATCTTGTGACAGCCTTTTTCCACATTGACATAGTTTGTCCTCAGTTCCTTTGTGGATCTACCAACTCTCTTGAACTCTTCTCTTTTACTCTTTTTTTTTTTTTTTTCCTTTAAAGTTACCTTCTTCAGGACTTTGGCCACAGATGCATTAATCGACATCCTCTTCTGTAATCTTCTTTGGCTTCATTCTCCTGTTCTCCCTCCTTCCTTCCTTAAAAATGGAAGTTCTCTCACATTATGGTTACTTTAGCTCAAGTTGCCTTCAGTTGCCTTCACGCTTTCTATGAATTCTCACATGGCTAAAGTAAATTCTAAAAGTCTTTTCTCTAATCATTTTCCTCTGTTTCTTTACTGAAAATAGTCACCAGCAAATTGCTGGATAGCCTGTATCCTGCTGTTTTCCTTCCCTTAAGGTTTCTTGTTATTGCCAAGTTCTGTTGATACTCACTTATATGTTGCTTGGTCACAAAAATATCTCATCCATCTGATCTTTTTTTTTTTTTTTTGAGGACAAGAAACACCATAATCTGTATGGCATATAAAAAGGACTGTATGGTAGGTGCAAATCTGACATGTCAAATCTCACATGTGAACATAGAGGTGAATATATCTCATCATTCTGCACTGGTAAATAGTGAATTTCAGCTTGTTGTTCTTGTAGTTACAGCTGAAAAAAAAAAAAAAAGGACTTTTGGAAAGTTGGAGATGGTGCCAGAAACAATTATGAAAATGATTTAAAATCTTGAAAATTGCCTTGCAGCGAAATATTTAAGAAGATCAGTCTGTTTACTTTATCAAAAAGATGCTTGAGAAGTGACTTAATTACAATATACCTTCACAGAGAGGAAATATCTGGTGCTCTACAGAGCTCTTTAATCTAGTACAGAAGAAAAAAACCATAACATGCAACAATTCTTTAGCTGAAACAGAATTTATTCTTGATAATCAAGTAGCTCAATAATAAGGTAACTGTCTGAAATTTTGTATTCTGTGACATTATAGGAAGTCAGACTTGATCTAATGGACCTTTTTGACCTTAAATTCTCTTAATCCATGAATCTTTTCAACTTTGGCTGTTCCTCTGTGAAACACATGGCTCTCTTCTTGACAACCTTGACAGCCCGCAAAAGAGAAATACATTTGGACGGGGAGGGACTTACAGGATAAGATAAAAAATGAGCAGTAGAAAGGAGAATTTTCTTTTGAACCTTTTATGGTTCATTAAAGGGGATCTGATTTCTAAAGGCATTTTCTAAATCTGTGACTGGTTTCCATTTTCTTGTTCTAGGTGAAGGACTCCTTCCAGAAACTGTTAATCTTGGTGGTTATTCATTTATTCTTTGACTTTATAGTTAACTGCCCTCTGGCTGAGATATGTTGTTTATTTGGCTAGTCTCTAGCTGGTTTAGTAGCTTTCTTCTTTATTAAAACTACATATAGTTCCTATCTAGAATATAGAGACCATTAATGAATTCCTCTATTATAGCTCATTCTAAAAGTTAGGAATTTTGTTTTTCTACTAAGATGTTAACTCACTCAAAACTATGTCCACAGGTGTTTACCCAGAGCAGTACCAGATAAGCATTACCAATATGTTATTTTTATTTATTTACAGGAATCCTGGAATATGAGAAAAGAAAGTATTCTCTATAGGACATGACAAACACCGTCAAGGGATGAACAAATAGGCAAGTAATAGGCAAATTTCTATTAAAATTAGGAGCAGATTATCCCGAGTTCAAGAAGAGCCGGTTCCTATGTTCATCCTCTTCATGAGGAGCAGATTATTCCAGGTTGGCTTTCTACATGGCTTTCTTACACTTCCCATATAAGCAATAAATGGAAGCAGGCATCTTTACATACTTAGGCTAGTCTCAAGTGTAATTGTGCATATAATATGTAGATTGCATAGGCCTTCCTGAGCTTTGAAATTTTCTGTAGCATTTTCTTGGAGATGTGCTATATGTCCAGTAAAAACAAACAAACAAACAAAAAAAAAGCAAGCCTGCAGCTGACAAAGCTCTGTTGTATCTTCTACAACAGTTTACCATCAATTCTAATGTGTTGGCACAGTGCTGGTCTGGAAGATTTTTAATAATCTCATTGCTATCCAACTTTCTCTGCGATGTATCCTTTGCTTCAGCTTGCTCATTGGAGCTTGGAGGTGCTGTGCCTAACATTTCCTGGTCCTGATTCTACTGTTCTTTGTGCCAAAGGATATTGTTCAGAATGTCTTTCTGGGTATAGAGTAGAAATATTGCAGCGTGGATGAAATAAAGATGTGGTACAAGCAAGGTGATTGAGGGTGCTTAACCTTTTTATGTATTTGATCAAAGATTCCTTGCTCCTGTTGACTGACAAGGATTCCCTAGAGATTACTACTTTCAGATGCAAGGCACAGGGTTTGGTTTTAATCCTTAGTCACCCTGAAGTTTAAAAAGCTGTGAGCATTAAATGCATTCATTTGATCTTGCCTCCCCACATGAGGAAGCCAGAGACTCAGACTCCTTTCACAGAATCCCAGAATGGTTGAGGTTGGAAGGCACCTTTGGAGATCATCCAGTCCAACCCTCTTGCACTAGCAGAGTCACCTAGAGCTTGCGGCACAGGATTGTGTCCAGGCAGGTTTTGAATATCTCCAGAGAAGTAGACTCCACAAGCTCTCAGGGAAGCTTGTTCAGTGCCCTGTCACCCACACAGTCAAGACATTTTTCCTCAAGGTCAGGTGGAACTTCCTGTGCTTCAGTTTGTGGCCGTTGCCTCTTGTCCTGTCACTGGCCACCACCAAAAAGGATCTAGCCCACTCCCCCGACACCCTCCCTTAAGGTATTTACCCACAGTGATCAGATCAGAACTCCAGAATTGGACACAGTACTCCAGATGTGGCCTCACCAACGTGGAGTGGAGGGATCACTCCCCTCAAAGTGAGTCTTTTCATCTCCTTCTGGATTCTGTATCACATTTATTTATTCATTTATTTATTTATTCATTCAGTCAGTCATTCATTCTGTGCATTGGCTTATCTTCATGTGGAACAGTTAAGGATTGTGTTTGGAAGATACATGCACCTGAAGTATTTTGTAACTTGGATCTTAGGAGGCTTTCTTGGAAGGTGTCTGAATCTGCTCAGGTTGAGGAGGAGGGTCCAGGGTGCAGAGGTCAGTCTTCTTGGTTGAGCATGTTTGCAGATGGCTTCTCCTGTTTAGAAAGGAGTAGTGTGGCTAACTTAATACTGTGGGTGTGCGTGAGGGATGAGCAGATGGTGCCTAAGAATTTGGATCTACTTTGGAAATTAGATGGAGCATAGACACTCTCTATCTGAATTGTAATGGACTGTATAGCTTGCCACAAAAGCACAGCTGAAGGTACTTTTGCAATCCAAGTGGAAATTACTGTTTTGAGTGTAGCCATCCTTATGGTTAGGTGGCGGTTATTTCAGATGTGAAAACCTTTCTGTCAGGGAGTCAAATTCACCTCAGTGCCGTCTTCAGCCTAAAACTCCCAGGTATAGCTGATGTCAGTAGTTAGAGTTGTATGACTATTTAAGAAACAGAGTTTGAATACTTTCAATTCAGCAAGTTGAATGCACCTGTGTTCAAAAACAAGGAAGTTCTTATAAGAACGCAGAAGCATACAAGATAATCTAGACTGCTGTTCTTTTATTTTGTAATACATATATTTTGAAATGAACCTGTAGCCACTGAGTAACCTTATAGTATATGAGTATCTGTAGGAATACCTGATACAGCAGTGTGGGTTAAGAAAAAATAGGAAAGTTAACTATGAATTTTCAAGCTTTTGTTGTTTGATGCTCCTAAATCTTTTTTTTTTCTTTTAAGAAAGCTAAAAAGATGAAGAAACATTCTTAGGAGGACTGCATACTTAGGAAGACTTATTCCTTTGATTCTTTCCATAGAAATATGATTGTAAGAACAGCAAAGAAAGAGCGGTGCTCTTTGAGATTTTACTAGTGTTCATTTGGAACAGTTGTTTACAAAAGGTGATAAATACAGTATTATATAGTGCTGAAGGAATATGCTCCTATAATTTTTATTTTTACAGTTGTTTTCAGAGCTGTGAAAAAAAAAATAATGCAACACTTCCATAACATTAAATTTGAGAAATAATTACACTTGGCAGTTTTTGTTTGCAGCAATGCACGAAAGGCTGAAGGCTTTTGTACAGTTCAAAGAGCACATTCCACACATCTAGCAGTTGTTGGTTGCCTGCAGGGATCATTTGAATTTTCAAGGAAAAAAAAAAAGGCATCAGAGTAATGCCCAGACCATTTGGTTGAATACTTCAGCCTTTCTTTTCAAAAATATCATGCCACCTGTATGAAAAGTTATTCAGAAATGAGGCATATAAAGATATTTATCAATTTAAAACTAAATTAATGACAGCTAAAATAGATTATTTAAAATTCATTGCTTTTTGTCCTTTCTTATTGATGTTTTGTAGTATAGATATTAATATATAAAATAAGATAACAAAAAATTAAAGATCATATTGATCAAACACTTAGGAATGGTGAAAGTGGCTAGCAGCAAAGACAAATCACTTTACATATTGAGACCCAGTAGTCATTTCACTTCTTGTGTTTGCCAGGTTACTTTGGGTAGCTTCTCCATAACAGGCTGGAGGTTAAAAAAAAAAAAAAAAGAAAAAGTACCAAAACTGGAAAATTTGCCAACTCCTATATCAGGCTTGCAACTCTGTCCCCCTCCATAACATGCTGAACTGTCGCTGGGTGTCTATCTACAGCTTCTGTTATCTGACAGGAGATGATGTGAATATTTTTACGCTGGATACCCTAATAGGATTATTGGTATTTCTTGGAAGTTAAAAGTCTTTTTTCCCCCTATTGCTAGGTGACCATCTTTATTTGTTCTGTCTGTGGGTTGATGCACAGCTCCAAGACACCGGGGTCTTTCTGTTTTCAGTTATGTAGACACAAAGGGTTTGAAGTTAAGAGTCTGTTTCTGGAGCAGAGGGATTTTTTTGTCCATCTTTTGTCCACATAACAATCTCTCTCACCTCTCTACTTCAGTGCCTTGCCCTTGACACATGCTGCGACCAGACTGGAGAGTCCATGGGGTGGCCTATCTAGGGCTTGGTGCATTCCCGACAGCGAGCCAAGCCTCTGCTGCAAAGGAAGTACCAGGCAGTGTGCCCTGTATGAGCTCTGGAGCTCTTCAAGATCACTCAATCAGTGCCATGTGCAGATTGAAAAAAAAAAAAAGTTTAAAATACTCTAATTTTATCTTGAAGAAACTGTAAGACATAACTTGTATTTACTGCTGTTGCTTAGTTAGAAATGCTAGAAAAATCCATATGTATAAAAGAAGTAAAAAATGAATAATGGTAGAGACTGTAAGTTTAATAACTGTAAGTAAGGTAGGTGATTGAATAGAATTAAAATACTTTCTAGGACATTTCTGTATATTCTGTTCATCTCTTTGGATGAAAGATAGAAGTATTACAATGATCACAATAGATTTTACGATTTGTTTTCTTATATAATAAACATAGACTGTTTCCTTATATATGAATAGATCTGATTCTAAATCAGTGAGACAAGTTTAGAGTAAAATCACTATGTTGAAAAATTTTGATTCTTTCCTACAATATGACAATAAAAAATTCTGAATCATATAAAACTGCACATATATTCTTGATACAGATGCTTCTTTTCTTATGACAAGCATAGGATTTACTCAATTTAAAAAAAAAGATAATATTTTAGTGAAGTTTGAGTGTTTTCTCAGGGCAGAAGGGCAGAAGAGGCTTCATAGTGTAGCATGATTGATCTGCAAATTGTTGAATTCAAAACCAGGAGTTGATCAGTTCAGTTTTGAGACAGACACTAAAACTACACCTTGAGATGTAGCCTTCCTCTGCGTCCTTGTGCTGTAAGTATGGTTGGATCCAGCTCAAACAACTGCCTGGAATAGAAGCTCTGATCCAGCCCAGCTGAGATCCAGTAAAATACCTGTAGGACACTGTCACCCCATGGAAATAGCTGTCTGTCCATGGCTCTGCAGAAGGACAAAAAAAACTGTGTTGCAAAATCCAGAGGTGGAGTTTAGAAATTTCTTAGACATTTCTTCTAAAGGAGAATAATATGTATACGATATGTATACAATAAAAGTCATCTTTGTATTTACATAAGAAAAAAAACCAGTTTGTCATCTTTAAATAGAAAAGTGATTTGTGTTTCACTGCCGAGAAATCTTGGTTAATCTCTGTTGATATATCACACAGAATGTTATATATTATATGTTATATTATTATTCTTATTATATATATATGTTATTTTCTTCTTACAAATTATGCTTATATAAGTATTTCTTCTCAATATCAAATAATCAAACCCAGTAAAATAATTATTTAAAAACAAAAAGGAATTTGTCAGTATTCCATCATCTGATCTGAAATTTCTCTCTTTCTTTTTGAGAAGAGACAAGTGGGAAGTCCTTATTGCAGTAACTTTTGAAGCCAGGAAGCCTAATTACCACAAGCGCATATGACCACATTCTGGTCTGATAGGAAGTTTCAGGAAACCTGTGATAAAGTCAACAGGGCTTTTCTGGGCAGGATTTTGCCTTTCATAGATGTTTGCAGTCACATAGTGTAAATACTGCTGGAACTTGGGATGAGAAGGTAGGACCATAATAAGGGAGCCCTCGTGCAAGCACTAATTGCTTTCTCTTATGCGAATAGCAGTTCTCCGTTCTGGCCTGTCATATACTTTGCTTTTATCTTTAGGCAAGCAAATAGATAAATATAACAATAATAATCTGTATTATATTTGTTGTATCTTCAAATAATTTCATTAACTTCCCTTTGTTTTCCATTTAGCCATTTCTACATTGTTGTCTTCCAGGCTCCTGAATGCCAGTTTTTCCTTCTTGTCTCTTTACCCCTTCATTTCTTATTTGCTGTACCTGAAAAATGCACTGTGCTGACTTCTCTTTCATTCATCCTCTCCTAATTTTATCTGGCTCCCAGTTGAAAACTGTCACACTATACTGTTCTGTCTTTCCCTGGGCTGTAGTTTCTCATTTGTCCAGCTTACTTCTGGCAATTTGTATTAGCTTCTTTAGGGTGAAAGTTTTTAATTTAGAAAATAATTTTCTTTTCGTTTCTGTAGCTTTTCTAAGGTATAGCAAGCAGCATGAGAATAAAATGAATCGCTATATGAGTGATCTTGGGAAAGACAGTTCCTTTGCTTCAGACACATGTTTTGTGTCTTTGAATCTTGTCGCTGTCCCAGGATATATATATATATATATTTCGCTTTCTAGTTTCTTATATTTCCACATTCTCGCATCTTCTCTCAATATCTCACTCTTCCCCAGTCACTTTCTAATCTAGCCTATGTTCACCAAATCTATCTTGGGCTACCTGCTTTTGTATTTACTCTCTCATTTCTCCTCTTCCCTTTGGCTCCAAACTCATAATTTCTTGTGCTACAATTATTCTGCAGTCTTGTTCTGTAAATCTATCACAGGTGTTATGTAGCTATCCTTTCTCTCAGTTGCAGTTAGATTCTTTAAATGTAGCATTGCTTTGCTATCCTCTAAATGGAGTATCCTTCCAGATGCTCTCTTTGGTACTGATCTTAGGCATCCTCTCAAAATTTTATCTTGTTTTGTTATGTGAACTCTTACACAATTTTTAAGTGTTTTCCACCAGTTTAGTTTCTCTTGTGCCTCTTTGATGCCTCTTTCATTGCTCTGATTTAATTTAAAAGGTTTTAATTTCAGCATTTCTGTAATGTCCTTCAGTAAGTCCTGTCATGTCTAGGAAAAGAGCTGCCAAACAAACAAAATCAGTTGGTTCCTGAAAGTAACAATCTGGTGGCAGATTGAAACATCTATTGAAATATTTGCAAACTAACAGAAGGTAATATTTAATTTATACATATGGACAAATATATTCAGAAAACCTCAGAAGTTTAAAAATGGTTGAAATATGTAGTCAAAATTTTTTTTTTAATATTTATTTTTATTTTTTAAATAGAGCAAGCTAATAGCAGTACCCTTAGCTGAAAGTACATAAAAAATAAACACCCAATCAGCTTTTAGTGTTCATAATTTTAATATGTATATAATGTAATTAATGTTTTAATAGATGCATATAAGTACTTTATTTAGCTTGCTTGATGTATTCATAGACGAATTATGCTAGATAAGTTACTAGAAAATTTCTGCCTATTGAACTTTCCTTGAGTGTGTTGGTTTTCTGTGGTATCTCCACGAAAGTTAGGTCATTCATAAAAGTAGTCAGTTCTTTGAAAAGTAAAGAGAATACACATTGTATATTGTTTTATTCTAAGCCCATATCTTCCAGGGATTCACATTATTCAGGGTCTGAGTTAAAAAAGTGTGATACTAGCTTTGTATTCTGTCATTCAGAAGGTATGTATCTTTCCTGTTTGTTCAGAAATGCACCTATTAAATAATGAAGAATGAGTTGCCATATGCACCATTTAATTTCTGGATAGGTGATGTAGTAATTCATGAGCCATAGTTGAATTAATCTCCCAAGCTATCTGAAATAGAAAATCATAGTTCATTATCTTGCAAGAAAACCTCCCATCAAATCACAATACAGAATTAAAGTATGATCAGCTCTATGTGTACACACAATATTCTGTACCAGATTATTAATTGTACTTTATGGTACATCTCTGTTGCTTGATTGGTTTATGTGATTAAAATTCACAATTCATAGCCCTTCTATCAGGGCTAAAGTTTTCAAGCTCAAAGTTGCCGTTTATAGAAAATTTATATGTCAAATGGAAAGATTTAATGTTATCTGGAATGTCTTTCTTTGCTTCTTTCCATAGATGGGGAAGGTCAGTTGGGAAGTAAGTTCTGGAACAAAAAAAAAAAAAAAAAAATTTGAATGAATCTGTGGTGGCACAAATATCAATAGTTTTTTTTTAAATCAATAGTGTGGATTATTTTCTTCATAGTTCTGTTCATAAGAGTGGACAAAACTGACTAAGATGGTTTGTGCAAATTCAAAGTATTTACGTAAGTAATGAGATTGAGGTATGAACAGAACAGTGGAAATTACTGCATTGCATAAGTAACGCAATGCTTGCACAAATAAATTCAAGTTTTTATTTTAGTAGCAAATTGGTTTAAAGTGTAGTAAAATAGTATGAAATACATAAAAAGAAAAGTAATTGGGGCAAAGCCTGTCCTTGCTTTTCCAGAATTTCAGAATGCAGGACATTTCAGTAAAACAAGGACAGCCAGTTGATTTCATATACTGCAAATCTGAAAAGGAAATTTGATAAAAGGGAAAGCGGCCATTTTTCCTGCCTGGTTTACAGAGCGGCCTGGAATGCTTGAGGAAAAGGAAAGGTAGCATCGGCGACGAGTTTTCAGCACAGCTGATAATTAGCAATGGCTGGTGCAAAATGGCACCACTAGCCTCCATCACATTATGGATTCTGAATTTTTCTATTAAGCAAATATAAGTAGGTGTTATTTGTTCTGCTCAAATAAAACATTTGTTCAATACATACTGTCATGTCCAAAGAATATAAAAAAGATATAAGTTACATCAGGAATGGCCTGAGAAATATTCTTGCGAGCATTAAAGTACAGTTAAGTAAAGCAATGCTGTACCTTCAGTTTGAGAAGCTTGTGCAGTCTGGTTACTCCATCCTTGAAAAAATATTGCAGGAATAAAAAAGTCCAGAAAAGGCCCCTAAAAATGATTGGAGACATGAGTAGAGATTAAAAAAGATTGTTATAAAGAGTGGAGGAAGAAGAGGTAATGTGGTAAGTAAGGGTAAAATAATGACTGACACAGAGAGGTAAATTTGGAAATTCTGTTTAGTCTTTACAACAAAACAGGGAGATAATAGAAGAAAAAGAGATGGAAAAATCAGGATCTTTAAATGAATGGTCTATAGGTGAGGAAATTGCTGGCATAAGAATGTTACTGATCTGAAGAGAAAATCAAGATAAATGGAGGAAATGTTTAAATAAATAGATAACAACCTCCACACGTATAATATAAATGAAAAATAATCACAATATATATACTTTATACTGTTCAAAGAAGAATGTCATCCTTGAATAACAAGAGTATGAATGTTTTCCTTGTGCTTCCTATCTTTTGGGTGTCTAAGTTACATTTCTTTAACTTTTCTTTATCCTGTTTGTCTCTATTGGGAAAAAAATCCTCTATGTCAATAACATATTTATTAAAATCTTTCAAAGTGATGTCAGAATTAATAGTTAGCTAATTATAACTTGTTACAAAGTTGGTCTGTTGATTGCTATAGTTCTGTGTTTAACTATTTGTAACACAGTATTTCCGACTGCAAAATAATAAACTGTAAGCTTTATTAACCCCTTATGAACTTTAATGATCTTTATAATGAGGTTGGAACCCTCTATAAAATTTGAATTTTAATACTAGTATTTCCTAGTGATGGTACTAGTAAAATTAAAGATATATAGGCTCCCATTTTATTTTCAGCTTTGCACATCATGCATATAAATATCTACATAGAGAAGAATTGACTTGCCAATGGCATTGTATTGCTTTATACTTTATTGTCATTATTATCATTATCATTAAAATGAATAAAACAGGAAAACTGTTGAAAGATTTTCTAACTTTCTGCTTGCTTTTTAATTAATTTATAACTTTTTCCTTATATTTTTTGATTCCTTATATTCAAGTGTTTTCCTCTAGTGATTGCTATTCCTTTCTCATAAGGAATGTCTTTTCTTTATACTGGCTTCTTAAATCCTTTTGCTTTGCCTTTTGCCATTCTTTCTTTAATCTTTTTCCTTCTGTTTAATTTTTAAATCCTTTGCCCTTTATCTTTTTTCAGTCTTTTTAGCTGCTCTCCTCAGCTTTGATTCTCTCTTAAACATTACTGCTTCTTAATATTGTGTTCTTTCATTGATTTTTTTTCTTTTTGTTTTTGTCCTTTCTTAAAGTTTTCCTTTAGTATGCCATCACACAAGGAAAAGATGATGCAAATTTTAACAATTGAATTAAAAACAAATAAACACAGAAAGGACTCAGGTATGTTCAAGGGAAAGATGAAACATTTCTCTGTTTCCTGAAAACAAAAATCCTATTTACTTCAGTGAGCATTGAAGCATCTTACCTGAGCCTTTTTTTTTACTGATACCGCATCTTGTGTTTCAAACCAAAAACAATCACCGTGTTAGTATTTCTGGGTACTATACTGCTAGGTTTGTTTCTTTTTCTACTCTCACAGATGCCTTTCATGCATACAAGTCCACAAGCTCCATTTTGTGCCTTTTAAATTCTTCTTTAAATCTGAAGTTTGTTGGATGCAGTTTTTAGAAAACAGAAGCTGTCTCTGTAGTCTATTATAGTGTATTTTTTATTGATTACTCTGGAGAAAAAGATTAAATAACTGAATACAAGCATTCACTCAAATTCATTTTAAAAGGTGTCTGTAAACACAGTTTAGCAGCAACTAATGTCGTTAATTACTCTGTAGTTGTAGTCAGTTAATAACTCCTCTGTTTTTTTAAAAAAATGATATTTTTCATTTGAGGTAAAGAATAGTGGTCTTCTCCAGGTCGTCTGATACTAGCATTGATTTTTTTCTTTAATAATAAATCTTTACTTTTTAGTTGGAACTGAATTACTTGTTAAGAAAGTAGAGAAAGTATCCTATGTGTAGGAACATTATGAGAGTCTGGGAGAATAAAAAGACACAGAACATGTTATTCTGCAGCTTAAATATATATTTACAATATTCTCCTACATATATTTTTGTATATATTGGTACAATGTGGTAATAGTCTCAAGATTGTGTCAAGTTACTAAAGAGAATTGTCAGGTTGAAGTTTTGAATTGGAAAAGTTGGCCAAAAGGAAGATTTAGCTGTTATGTGCATATTTCCCAAGACAGCAAATTTGTATACCTAGAAATAGAAATCCATGAACCTCCTTTGCAAATCTGTAAGAAGTTGAGCGTGTGAAGGGATTCAAGTACAGAAGAAATTTTATTTCCACCACAAGCTTGTAACAGCTTGGGAACAGGAAACCAGACATATCTGTACCACAGAAACTTCCAGTTCAATTGGCTTTTTTTTAGATCTTTTGATAGAGTAATGTATCTAATCAGAAGTTTAAAATAAATAGGAAAACAATCAAAACCTAAAGTTTTTGCTAAAATATTTTGGTTTCAGTTAAACTTTCAGCACGTTGACGCTGAAAACCCTAGGTTAAAAGTGAGGAGTGAGAAGGCTCCTGTGGTAGTTAGGTGGTTGGAACCACAGTTGCTTCCCAGACATTTTCCTTAGCAAACAGTGGCCACGGTGATGAGGCTGCTCCGCTGCCAGCCTGCCCACCTCAGCCGGCACCGGGATTCCCAAAGGGACAGCGGCCTTGAGCGAGCGTCCCCCTGCCTGTGCTCAATGTGTCCTTGGGCATGGAGCTTTTCTACACCTAAGAACACTTGGTTCAAATTCATGGACGGGAGTAGTGATCTGAGGATAATGAAATTTAATATGAAAATATTTCTATACCTGAGATTGTGTCAGTGTAACTGATTCTTAAAACGTTACACAAAATAATGAAGAAAGAAGCAGAGATGGTAAAGGGCTGCTCCAGGAAGTGCCTGAAACTCTTCGCCTGCTTTTGAACATTCTTTCAAAGTCCTGTGAGTGCTGAAATGATGTTTCTAATTGACGAGAGCATTTTGAATCTCTAAATGCTGTGGCAGACGCCTGCAGTTGTTGCTTCCACTTCAGTGCTGTGTCATACTTTCTGCCATTGATATGGTTAACAGAATTACCAGGAAAACCTTAAGAATTGCAAAGGAGGGAACCATCAAAACAAACAATGTTAATTCTTTTAATGGTGTCTGATCTGTTCTTCAAGTATTTCTCAAACATTGTTTCACTTTCCAGTATTCCTGTCCCTCATGTAGGACACTTAACTAGGGTGTTAACAGAATAGATTTCCGTAACAGATAGCAATAAGACCTTAATTGTGGCACACATATGAAATATATAGGTGCCCAGGAATAGAGGAATAAATGTTGTGTTCTGACCTGTGTGCTGGTAAGAAGGGAAAGAGTGGGGAGGATGAAGAGCGCATTTGCACTGTGCAAGGAAGAGGTGTTCTGCTCCATATTGGGTAAAAGTTTTTACTAAGTATACTTTAATATTATCTGCTTTAAAGTATAAAATGCCTGTTGTGTGTCCCTGTCGCACTGACTGTAGCACTGACCATTAGAGAACTTAATTTTCCATTCTGAAGCTACTTCAAATTGAAAAAAAAAGGGCTTATTGGAAAAAAAAAGATTTAGTTACAAATTGAGTTTTGTTTCACAGAGTTTCACAGATGTAAATGCATGTATCCATATGTGTGTTTGTGTGCACCTGTGTGGCCTGCAGCTGTTGATCCCTGAACTGCTTTCAGACTGCCCATGGTATTCTGAAAACAACCAGGAGCCCAGAGCAACATTATATGAGAGAGAAGAAAAGATTTAACAGAATTTTGGTATGTGCTTGTTTTGTGGGCAAGGGCTAGACTTTTTTTTGGTTCTTGTAGCTTTATTTTGTTTCCCATGGGAAGAAATAATTCCTCCACAGGATTCTGTATGGAAAGAAGTTCTTTAAATATATTTTTCTTATCAGGTGCAATTGGTTCGAATTATTGCAATCTAGTTGTAAAAGATGGAAATTGAGATCAATTTTGATTGTTGACTGAGAGGTTAGGTTTAGGACTTGCATACCATGATTATTGACCTAGAAAAACCAAATGGCAGTGTGGATATTTTACTTTGGTAATATTTTCTAGTGATAATTTATTAATATCCTTTTACTTCATCTGATTTTTTCCCTGCCCTGTTTAATATGGTAAACATATGTAATTCACTTCTCCACATGAATGGAATTTTATCTTGTAGCATAAAATCCTGTCATTGCTTTCTCAAAAGCTCTTAGAAAATATTAAGTAATCATGAGAGTTATTGCTAATTGCATTGGCTTTAATTTGTCACTTTAAATGTTCTAATTATTTCTTCATGAGGTTATCAGCAAACTCTTAAATGGGACCTCAGTGCAAATTAGGCCCTTGGGCCAGGTTATTTATTTTGACCCAAACTTCAATTGAATATTATGATTAAAAATAACTGAAGAATAAATACATTTTAATAATGCTCTTTAAAACTGGAAAAGTTAATGTCTAAGCAAAATTTAAAAATAAAAATCACGTTTTGTTATATTAATGAAACTCCTATCACATTGTCTTGAAACTGTGTGGGCTGCAACTAAATGCATATGGTTATTTTCAGGTTGAACACAGTGCATGAGCTGTTTGATAAGTTTATTACGCCAGCACACTATTGTGTGAGAGTACAGATGATTATATTGTATTCTAAGTTAATGCTGAGGGACTAAAAAGGATCGGTTTTAATTTTATTTTGGGTTTTTTAAAGTGAAAATTTAGGATAACAAAACAAAGGTGATGTTTTAAAGCTGGAAAATGCTGGCAAAGCAAATAAACCCACTGGAAATAAAGAGTAAAGAATGGTGGAGAGGGGGATGAAGGGAGCAAAGTTGAAAGCTGCTACAAAACATTTCTGTTCCTGACGTGGGTTGGCAGGTGCTTTCCTGTCAGGCCAGGATGCATTTGGGTTGCACAGTATCCCATTTGTTATTTATACTAAACATGATCTGTAGGACATGCATCAATTTGTACCTAATACTGCTTAAATGAGAAGAATTTGCTATTTTTGAATAATTTTGAGTATTGTATTTGTGACAAAAATGTTAAAAATAAGAGAAAAATTTTAGTCATGATCAGTTGTTTCATAGATGAGATGATAATCATAAGACAGTGTCCAACCAATGCTACTCTACTGAGGTCCTCAACAGAAAGGACAGGACAGGGATTCATGCCTCAAGACAGCCCCTTGCATATGCTGCAATGTCCTGTGTGAGACGATACCCTGTGCTGCGTGTGCAGTGCGAGTGTGTGCGTACACAAGCTCCCCATGGTCTCAGCATCCTCAGGGTGATCCTGAGGAACTCCACTAGCCACTGCAGGTAGGCCTGTTCTTCCAGAAGAGCTCTGTGGAAAAAAAAAATGTGTATTTATGCAGGTCTGTTCTTTCTCAATGCTTTTTGTAGGATACATTTGTGTGTTCGACTTCTGTCCTGTTTTATACGTGTTGATTTCAACCTCTTGCAAAATAGAGTAATAGTCTTGTTAGACTCCATGAAAGATCATAAAATATTTATCGAAATACTTCCATTACAGACGTGGGGAAAGAGAGGGGATAATAAGTTGGTTCTCTGACAGCTGAGAAGTGTCATCTTTATCCAGACCTTGCTTACTTTGTCAAGTTCCTGAGGTGAAAGGATACTTTCTTGATGTCTGAAATTCAATTTCGCAGAGTGAAGCAATACTCAGGTTCTGTATAAGCTCTCTGATAAAAAATTGTTACACAGAAAAGAAGTAGAGGTTGGTGCATTCAAAGCTTCCTTCCAATAGCATCACCACTTCAGGAGGCTTTTTTCCTAGTAGCAATGATACGGCTCTGATTTGCCCTTCCCACAGACTTGGCTTTCTGGATTTGCAGCGGCAGGACTGCAGTAGTTCAGGTGACTTGTTGGGCAGCTATGTAGTCCTCACACACCGTTGCAAATACTGTGCTCAGCTCTGGGGCACCTGCCAGACACGAGCCATGTTCACGGAATGTGGAACTGCCGAATCAGGGGCACTTACCAGCCTCACCTGAAAATGTTGGAAGTTGGGGAATTTTCAAGTTCTTGAAGAAATCCATGAATACGCTTCTGAATTTGTAGACACATAAAAAGCCTACATTTCTTACTACAGTATTTTTGAATTTGAGCAAGTAGCATGTACTTTCTAGCACATTGGCTAATACTATACTATAAATATCATCTGATACTAAAGTGTCAAGAAAAAAATAATCCTTNCTTACTACAGTATTTTTGAATTTGAGCAAGTAGCATGTACTTTCTAGCACATTGGCTAATACTATAAATATTATCTGATACTAAAGTGTCAAGAAAAATATAATCCTTGATGTTGTAGTTTGTCCCATAAGTCAGATTTGAAGGATGATGCAGAAGGACTGACTTCAGATAAGAATTATGCTGTTTTTTTCTTCCACATCTTTGTCTTAAGAGATTCTGTTGCTTGTTCTTTTTCTTACTTGCTTATGTAAATGGACTCTTTTGTCTCATGCACTTGTGTAGAAGCTTGTGCACATTCTTCATTTGTAGAAATTTGAATTAAATTAATTTGAAATTAATTAAGTACAGCTTCTTTCTTNTGTTGCTTGTTCTTTTTCTTACTTGCTTATGTAAATGGACTCTTTTGTCTCATGCACTTGTGTAGAAGCTTGTGCACATTCTTCATTTGTAGAAATTTGAATTAAATTAATTTGAAATTAATTAAGTATAGCTTCTGGCTTTCTTAAATTCTATTGCAATAGATCCCATTTCCTAAATGTTCAGCTCTACCTCGGTGTCTCTCAAATTTGCTGTTCTGGGACACACTGTTTTCTTATTTCACTTCTCAGCACAATCAACGTTAAAATACTTGCACTGATGTTTGGTGTCTGGGTGATGTTTGTTTGCTCTCTGGCAATAAATGTCACAGGGATTGAGAGATGCTGCACTGTATGACTCTGTTGTCACCATCTGTATTTACCATTCTACCTTTCTTGTCTGACCCACACATTTTCATCTGCAGCTTTGCACATACTTTCAAGTCATGAATAAAAGTACTAAATGAAAAGCAAGTGGGACAACTCCAAATGCTAACATACAAGTATTATCTCATGTTGAAATTTAATGACAAGACAGACAGTAAAACTAGAGTTAAATTCATTAATCTATTTGACATAGAAGGAGCATAAATTTTTGATTCTGTTATTTCACTGACCGATGTTGACACTCAGTGCAAGGTTTGAGGCTGTATGAGGATCACTACCATCATCAGTGTTAAGATGCTGTGGGTCGTGGTTCAATTCTCTGTGCACAGTGGAAGTGTGTTTGGATGATATGTCTATCTATGTACACTTGCATGTCCTACCTTACTGTGACATGAGCAAATTACAAACAGTCCAAATATGTTTACTTCTGGTCAAGACTTAGTGCAGTTTGACTCTCTGTCATGTGCTCCTGTCACTGCTGTGGGAATTATTTGTATTTTAAGATCTTCACAGGCATTTTGGTATCGTTCCTTTGTAGTTTTTCTCTTATCTGTGACTTCTTCCTTGAGCTTTAGCTCTTTTCTTTTTATGCTGTGTTTCTAAGTGTTAGCCTCTGACATTATTTTAACTGTACAGGTCCCTTGTAAATATGTCTCTCCACTAATGTTATGGCTTCTTCCATACAGTCATATCTCAGGCTTGATTTCTACCCTGATGTAAAGACAATTACCATCTTTTCAAAACAGAACTTAATCCAACTGTCTCTTTTCCTGTCCCAAAAGACAAGAAACATTATCCTTCTTGACTCTCAGGTTCAGTGACTCAGAGCTAGTTTTTACTCTTGCTTTTCTCATGCTACATACATCGTGGCCGTAACTAGGTCTCGAGTCCTCCCCACCCACTGTCTCGCTTCAAGCAAAACGCTGTTAGTGAATTGCTTCTTTTAGCCTGCTTATGTATTCGTATTCCCTTCTATTTTAAATTCTTCTTAAGATCTCTTGCTTCAGGCTGGTGATTGTTGCTCTCGAAGCTTTACATGGGTGCTTTCCAAATGGGGTGAATAGTCCATTGGCAGACTGAGGCTGTGGGAAAGGTCTGTGGAACCAAATGAAGCCTCAACCCTACACGGATCTTCTCCAAGAAAGCTTATGAGTTTGGTTCTAAGATTCTGGGAACTGATCTTTGAACTTTTTGTAACTTAATGTTTACAATCTGTCATCAAGCTTTTTTTTTTGTCGTGCCTGCTCTTTCTACTTTGCCAGTGTTTTCCAGACCTGTCCGCTTCTATGCAATTGTCTCAGAGTTTGTTTTCCACAGCCTTGGACTCACAAAAGGGCCTTACGGAGCTTATCACAAGGCTTACGCTGCGTTTGTTTATCCACCCCTCATAAACCCATTTCTGCCTTCCACATGCTGCTCAAACGTGTTGATGTACATAGTTTGCGTCTATTGTCCTGTTTACTTTTCTGTAGCAGTTCTGTAGTGGTTTCTCTTTAGATTATAAGCTTATTTAGCTGCAGACCATCCTTTAAATCATCTGAAAAGCATTTCTCAGTAATGAGGCTGAAGTACCCAAAAACGAAAAAAAAATCATTTTGCCAGGTAGTAGTATTCTCTTCTATAATATGAATGTTCATTCTTCCATTCTAGCTTCCATTAGGGCATGACTTTTTTTGTTGAAAGGCAAAATATACAGCCTGCCTGTGAAGCCACTATTAATTCCACACTATCTCTTTTTTATAGTGCAGCTGGCACCCTACCCCCGGGAGAACAAGCTCATCACTTCTACCACATGCTTGTTCTCTACCAGTTCAGGCAGCAGGAATCCTAAGGTTGCTATCCAATATTGGTCTTGCTTATGGCAGCGCAGAGCGTTCCATAATGCCTCTGGGCCAGCTGAAAATAATTTCTAGCACAGCTGGAGTGAAACTACAGAGGTGTAACATTCAAAGACATGCAAGTCCGAGGAGGATGGGATTGTGTGTGCTCTTGTGTACAACACGGTTACAAGAATGGTTATGTACAGAATCAATGTAACAAAATAAAAATACTACCGTTTGAATTATGCATGTTTAAATATAGCATCCTTTCCTGAGAGTAAGAAGCAATGAAACTATCGTGCTTATAGAATAAATAGTATTTCTGATTTTTCAGACTCGTATTTTCAATAACAAATTGTTTCAACTTTACTTATTTCTGTTTTGTTAATAATTTCCATACATGTGTGCACATCTACATTTAAATTCTTTTAAGTTTATGTACTTTATTAGGTACTATCTATATTTATTATTCTACTAATAAGTTAGATCTATAGTAGATATAGATCTACTAATAAGTTACTGGTTTTATTGTTAGTATTACTAGTTAGTATATTCTTACCACACATGCTTTAATAAGTTTCATCAGATTACTGCAAAAATTATGAAAGATTTCTCAATCATTCTAGGGACATTCTTTTATGCTGTTTCTTCACCTTCCCTTTAAACCATCTGCTAGATGCCAGTTGTTGAAAAGGAATACTTTTCCAGAGGTGTAATCACCTTTAAAACTGGTAACAATACTTTTATTAACTCTGTCAGAGCAGTGTGTGTAGCTGTGCTTATAGCTGCATTAATTGCACTTTCCTGTCCCTCAGTTAAATGTAACTACTGAAATGATTCCTTTTCATGTTTGGGATAACTCTGAATGCTTTCAAAATGTCTTTTATTCACTTTGTAAAGTTTTGTTCAACTGAGTGTGTGTCATAGGCAATTCTTCTTAGTATGATTCGAATTTCTCTAACTTAATAAAATTTGCTGTCTGCTTTGAGGAGTTTTGAAGAGTGGAAAAGCTGCCTTCTCTTCAGACTTAGTCTGCTGCCATTCAGCCCTTTCAACTTTCCTGTCATCCTTACTTTTTTCTCCCAGAATAGTTGGCACTGTTTTTCTACGTGTTGTCTAGAGCATTATTCCACAAAAAAAAAGAGAATCTGGCTCTCATTAGGTCCTCAGCTGATGGGTGATTTTATTGTGCTGATAGCTTGTAGTAAGTCTTTCTTTTCTGAGCATCTAGCAATGATAGACAACAGCACTACATTTTTTATAGCACTGTAGCATTGGGTGTTGCACCACAGGAAAGTGGAAGTTTTGGGGCAGAAGCTGGACATGAAGCTCTCTCTCCTTTGCAGAACCCCTTCTTCTGCTCAGATGATTTGACCTTATAGGAGAACTNGCTCTCTCTCCTTTGCAGAACCCCTTCTCCTCAGATGATTTGACTTTATAGGAGAACCGGGACCTGTCCATGCAGGACTTTTCTACCTAGTGGATCCTGTTGCTCAGCACAACATTTTCCTGTGCCCTAAGCACCACTGACCTTGCAGTCCGTGGCTCCATCAGCCTTATGGGGAGGAAGGGCACACTGGTTGGCCTGGCTGGGGGTTGTGGCTCAACCCTGGTACTTCCCTGCCAAACAGCTGGAGCAAGGAGGCCATACAGGTGTGAACGTAAGTCCTGGGGAGAGGTTGAAGGGCTGGAGGCAGTAGGGCTGGGGAACTGCTCAGTGCGAATGCTGGCCAGGGCAAGACCACTAAGGGACACACAGGGCATCGTTGGTCGGTTTTGCTATTGATGTGGCTTCCTGTGTCATTCATGTAGATGTGTTTAGGATCAACTAGTAGATCAGCTGTTGCTAACATGTGTCTAGTGCAAATTGAAACATAGATCATCACATACATAGGAATCAAGAAGAGCTTTTGGTCGTGTTGCTTGTTCTGAATTTGACACGGTCAGACATTGAATGTTGAGTATTCTATCGTGTGTTGATCTATCTGATTCTCAGTTGTTTTAATTATATAGTGTTATATAGTAATTGCATATTATTATTACTTGAAGGTAGTTTTAAAGTATATTGTGAAAATGATTGGTAAATTCGTGTATCTAGCAAGTATGTTTTTCTTCTGGAAAGAATTGCTCTTATTTTAAAATTATGGCTTAGACACAGCTTCCTTTTTATGAAGTAAGCCTTTTTTGACTATGACTATATCCACTTTCAATGTCACATGCTATGCAATTTAATATTCTCTAAATATATTTCCTAATAGCTTAAATTCTATCAGTCTACTGCGTTCTCTTGTATTTCACTACTCCTTGTTGGTTTTTTGTTTGCTTGTTTGTTTCTGTTTGTTTGTTTCCAGATCATTAGTCAGTATACTTCTCCAGTTTTGCAACGTTTTCCAACAGGAATAAATTAGCTTTGAAGGATCTTTATTTTACTAGTTTAAGAAGCCTGTTTTCTCAGTCATCCCTTATATTTTATTCAGAAGGATATTTTGTTTAGCGACTTAAGTTTTAAAATCTGAATATATGCAATTTCATTAGCTTTTATTCTTATTAATCTCTTAAATAAGACATCATAAATGACATTATATTTGACTTCCAATGTCATTAGTTTCTTGTTTCTAGGAATTCTCAGTCTTGTTTTTGCAAATTCTCACTTGTGTCTGCCTTGTCCTTTTTTGGAGTATTATTTTGGGTGAATTTTGATTTCATTGATAATCTTTAGCAATTCACAAGAAAATGTATCCCTTCAGTCATTACTTAAATTGCTACTCTATTATATTGGATTTGTCCAGAAACATGAAATGTGTTTGCAGTCATTATTTGTTACAGTAAACATATTGATTAGATAAAAATTCCAGTTAAAGACTCTGGGAAATGGTAGAATGATTTGGATGTTTATATAAAAGGAGAAATGTGAAGTTCCAACTGAAAACTCACACCCAATTTTCTAAAAATACTGAATGGTTTATTTACAAGGTTGTTATTATAGGCATGCTTAAAAATGAGAAAACCTTTTAAAGCTGTTTTTGTAATAAAGAATGAGTAAAGAATGAAGAAAAAAGCAAAATAACTGTAAAGTCAAATTCAGTTCTCTTCTTTGTTTGTCTGTGTTTATGTCTGTCTGTGTGTGCTTAAAACTAGTAGGCTTTATTTATTTATTTTCCTTTTCTTTTCTTTTTTACTTTTCATATAGAAAATAAAAAAAGCCCCTTTGGACGTGAACCAAAGACCCCAAGCAGCATTCTGATTTGCCTCACTCTGAGTCCCTACTGTATTTATTTTCCTGAAGCTTTTTTCCTCCCTTTCTTTTTTTAATAAACACTTATAAAACTATATTGCTTGAAGTTACTATCCAACCTGTGAAAAACTTACCTGCCTTGAGTACCTGTGTTGCCTTGCTTCTTGGTTCATTTCTTTTCCAACTTTCTTTGTAGTGTTATATTTTCCACTTCCTATAATCATTTCTATATTTGTAGAAACATAATGTTGAAGGATATGTTCAGGTTCATTTACTATGGATTTATAAGTAGTGTGGAGATTTTTGGACTTGCTGATACTTTTTATTCATAGATAGGAAAACAAAGCTGTCCTGCTTTTTCTCCCTCCAGCAAGTTTCTCAACTTTGAATAAACTAGCCATGGGACTAGGAAAAAATACTTTTTTTTGTATCTGCTAAGTGCTATATAGCATTTCACATTTGCTTTTGTTCCAAGTGCATTTCATGATCTACATCTTTTCAATGGCTTGTTTTTCTATAAAACATCCAAATTAAATATTTTTATTGCATTTTGGAGATTTTAAAATGTTTTACTATATACGTTCATCTACGTTATTGGAAATTTAGTTTTAATTTTAATTGAGTTATTAAAAGTGGGGTGACTTCAAATGAAGGAAGTTGATATATTTTTCCTATTATAAATCATATCGAAGAACATTTTGCTTTTCCTGTTAGATGATAACTTGGTTTAAAAGAGAGTTGTTTGCAGTTGCTATATTAATGGGTGGTCATAGTTTCTGAAGGGAAAGGGCTGAGTGTTCATACCTCCTGGATCAGCTGCAGAGCGCTCTGTTGCCTACAGCTTTGTTTAAAAGGAGGAGAGCTCTCCCCTTCCATCTTCCCTTAAGAGCAAAGGCCAAGCACTTTCAGGGGTTCACTGGTTTTGTAAGATCTGCAGTTTCTATAAATACCAAATAATATGTGAAATGGTGAACTGTTATTACAAAACTGTCACTAAGTTCCACCCCCCGAAAATCCCTTTGGAGGAAATTTCACAACCTCAGTCCAACTCAGTATAATTGAAAACTCAGTAGTCAATGATCACTTTTATAATATCTCAGTTTTCCCTTCTTTCTCTATTGCCGTGAATACCTTTTTATCTTTTATAGACTGGTTATTTTACAACCTTGGATTTGTGACTTTTCCATGACTTTTGCCCATGCTTTCAGAATTAATCTTTTAGCAGCCTGATTTGCAGTTAAGTTGCTCTTGACTGTATTGCTATAGGAAAAAAAAATATTGAAATCTATTTGAGCCAATACTGCACTTTCAGATTACCTTTTGAAATCTTGGTTAGCTATCACATTAATTCTGCTTAAAAGTTCAAAGAAAGATTCACCTGATAATAATAATAATTATTTTTTTCTTCAGCTATTTGTTATTGTATTCTCTCAAAAATAACATATATTTTAATCAACTAGCCTGGTTTTAACCCAACTCCGAAAAGAATATGAAATACCTATACACAGTTGTATATTGTCTATTCAAAATAAATGAATCTCCATACTTTTAGAGTACTGTTGAACAACTTTTCATCCAGCTTCAAGCCATTTGGCAGTGTGGTGTACCTCAATGAAGTTACACAAGCTAAGTGATAGGAAGTGACCAGTATGTTGGGGAAAACAGACATTTTTGAAAAGCTGTATTGAGCTGTCAATACTTCATACTGTTCCTTTGGAATTATTGCTTGAAAAGCTGACATCTGTATTTTTAATGTGTTTGGTTAGGGTCTAACAGCAAGTTGACAGTGACAGTAGGGGTTCTGGTTAATTGAAGTGACTTTTCCTAAGCACGGGTTGCAGAAATACAAAGATAAAGATGATGGAGATCCAACACAGAATTTAGTGGGGCCATTTTTAATCAGTTATCATTTTCAAGTAGGCTGATGAAAGCATTTCCTGGTTACTCATCTACTTTTGTTATTGTACCAGATGTGAGGCTTATCATGCAGATTCAAAACATGGTTCACTTGGTTTAGTGCTGAATACAAGGACACCTGTTTAAATAATCGAATTATCGCGAATGCACAGAAGCTGTTTGCGTAGCATTTCTGCTTTATGGAGGTATTTAACATGGGAGACATGTCCTAATAGAGATCATTGAATAGTGTGACAGTGTTTCAGTAGAAAAAGACAGTGATAAAACTGGAGAGGCAGAGCATATTCACACCTAGGTAAACTATGCAAGAGTGGAGATGATGTAGATTTCCATTTTTCAGCCTTTCCCTCCACTCCACTTACAGTGCTTGTGGAAAGTATTCGGTAGGTAGCAAGGACACAGTTTTAAGATTCATCCTGTGTTACTGCGTGCTGTTTGGGGTGCACCTCGGAGTGGCATTGCTGATGCCGTGCTGTGTTGGCCTAGCAGAGAATAAAGCAAAGCTCATACTATCAGAGATAATAAGCAGATGGTTTTCTGTGCTGGAAGCAGTAAACACATTGCTTGTTATGTGAAGATCATTTTCTGTGCTTTTTTTAAGTAAAGATGCCACAGGAAAGAAGTGTAAAGATCAAAAGTCTCATATTAACAGAGATGTGAAGGAAGTATTATATTGGATTCTCAACTTTTAAAAAGAAAACACAACTTCAGTTGTTGCTATTATGAAGTGTCTATTTGCAGGGAGAAGTAGTGTATTCTCACAGCCTAATTTTAGATGCCTGCTCTAGCAGGCTAGTTAACATAAACTCTGTTAATAGTCTCTGGAGAGAGGAGGAGAGAGGCTCCTTCAGAAAGCAGTTCCGACAAATGTAGGGTTCGGTGGTAAGTCTCTTTACACTCCTAAGTCTTGTCTTTTCCCTCTGTTGACTGTACAATAGCTTACCTTGCTTAGTGATTGGGGTCCTCACTCAGTCTGAACTGACTCTGGATATGTGTATATGTGTTGCAGATACTTGAAGATTAAGATTCAGCACAGGATTTTAGTAGAGCCATTTTTAGTCAGATGTCATTTTAAACTAGGCTGATGAGCCTAGTGCATGGTAATGAATGTTCTTGAATATTCTCGGTGTTGTGAATATTCTTGAAAAGAATTGGAAAATACTTTCGCATATTTCAAAATAATTTTAGTGATGCTGGGATTATCAGCTGAAAAGAAACTCATGGAATTTTTGTGGATTTGGCCATTAAAGGCTTGTGTTATTTCGTGGTGTCTGATTACTAATTGTGAAACAGGAATTTTTCAAATAAATGGGAGGATATTTTCTTCTACTGTACTTGGAAAATAGCAGAAAATGGTGTATAGCAGTAAACCACTCTCCCATAGCTCAGGCCATGGAAACCTCACTGCAGGATATTCATCAGAACCTGGATCTAATTTGAAGTATAAATATTTTAGAATTATAAACAATATTTTTTTATTTACATTTTGCATTAGTTCCAAAAATATACTGTCTGCAGGTATTCTGCTGAGCTCTATCTGGGCAATGTTGAACAATGAGAGGAAAAAAAAAAGGCAGAAAAAGCCACGATACTGAACCTGATCTGTAGTCGCTAGGCTTCAGTTAGAGATTGACCTGCCTTTTCTTCACTCAAATTAATGTTCTTAGCATGTTCTTAGCATGTTTTAATATTCTTAGCATGTAAAGGAGCAGCAAATCTAATGTGTGGCTGAGGCGGCAACCACGAGACTGAGGTAGTTAGTTAGATCCTGGGTCCTACTTGTGCTGCATTCAGCTTTCACAGTGCGTTATGTGGTCTGCCTGTGTTTGAACAGCACTGGGGAGCCACTGTCCTGGCTCATGATTCTGGCATCTGGCATTAAATGTAGTTTACAAATGTAGCAATAGTTTGCTTTAAATTGCCTTCAGTATTTTCAAGTGCTGATAAATACATTTTTTTATGAACTGTTGAGGCTTGTGGTAAAAAGAAGATTTTAATTTATCTGTCTTTACTCGAGTGGTGTTAAATGTATTGAAAGATTAATGTGAGCACCAGAACTTTAAAAAGATAATGCATTTTTTGATGTTTTATACCAATAGCGGACCTGCATATGATGGTCCAACTAACTCCTCCTATACAGAATTCCTGACCAGACCTTGGCACCCTCAGGTTTCCTGCACGTTTTCATCCACTGCAGTGCTCAGATGTGGAATGTAGTGTCCATTACCTAACTGCAGTCTATACTGGGCAAACTGCTTCTCAGCATTTGTAATATTTTCCTACTATTTTCACGTTTTGTGTGCTCATACTGTAGCATAAGGAGGTAATTGAGCTCGTGTTGCACTGAGTTTTGTGTGCAGCTTTTTCTAAATGCTTTGTGTGCCTCTTCTGTCAAGATGTCTCAATTTTCTTCTTCCCTAATGACTATATTGAAGATTTGCTAAGAGTACAGTGACAATGCATGTGAAAGAGCTCTCCCTGTCTGACTGATGACACTTAAGCAGCTAATTACTCACAGAATTTTACTTCATAAAACCTGCTTTGCTCAGTACTGTGTTTTTGGCATCCACACGGAAGTGAAACTTTGCCAAAATGCATGAGACGGATTTTGAAAACCACAAGTGTGACTGGAGTTTATAGGGGGTCTCTTCTGAGCAGTTCCTTTTTCCTGGAATCTATAAAATTCCCTAGTATTCCCTGGTATTGCTGCCAGTGGTGGTGAAGTTTCTTGTGGGGTTTTTGTGTGTGTTTTTTTTTTTTTTACATTATTTTGTTTCATTTTTCTTTCTGACTTTTTTCTGTGAAAATAATAGACTTAAGCAAAAATCTTGCAAAAAAAAGATTATCTGATTATCATGAAGTCCTGCTCTATTATGAAATGTGTTAACTTCAGTTTTTGAAAAGATCTAGGCAACCAATTTGGTCAGCATATTTTGTGAGAGAAGAAAGTGGACAAATGTTTAGAAAATACCATGTGTCAGAGAGAAAAATCGAAATCGATCTCATATAGTTTGAGAGTTACTTGAGTATGAAAAGGTATTTCAGAGGCCGGGCTTGTTCAGGTATGACTTGCTTTAGCCGCGGTTTGTGTAGTGAGTGCGCAGCACAAGGACGGTGTGCTGAGGCTGGGCATGTGGAGCTTGGTGGGGCGGCAGCGTTTGGCGCGTTGCTGTTGCTGCCGCTCTTCCCTTGGTCTGCGCTGGTGTTCCCGCTTCCCGCTAGGGAGACCGACTGATGAAGTGTGACCACACGGCATTTATTTTCTTGTGTAGTGGGAGAAATATAATGGACTTACTTTGCTACTGTAACATTGTTACTGTTATTATGCAAGATTTATACTGGAGCAAGGCTCTGGGTCACATGCCTTGTTATGCTTAGCCTCCATGACCAGATACTTAAAGATGCCTAGATATGCAGCTAGGTTTTTCTGCAGAATTTTCAGCGATACATGAGCAGGTGAGGAACAGAAGCCACTGATTGAGATAAGGTTAATAGATGTTTTTAGAAGCTTTTAAATCTCTGTTTGCAAATTCCATTAAGTGCCTAAGTATGTTTGAAAATATGGCCCCAAGTAACAGGTCACATCTCAAAGATCTTGGCAGTCTGCAGTATTTGACACACAGTGTGGGAGAGGTGTAGGGGGCGGAATGTGGTAGGGAGAATGCGATGGAAAACTCGGTGTAATCACAAATGCACTTAAGCTGTGCCATGACAGCAGAAAATGCGTAAGCAAAAATATGTAATTGGATCAGCCAGGCTGCTCCCCATCAGATTCCTACAGGAAACCTCTGAACTTTCCTGGCTTTTGCAATATACATGGTGTGAGTTATGGGAATAAAACAGTCTGATCACACAAAAACACGAAGATCAAACTTTAAAGAATTCTGGTACTAGATAGCCTAATTTTAGTTAACCTACCTGTTGGTCCAAGTAGTTTGGAAAGCCTCAATTTTGTTATCTGTAGAGTGCATGAAGCATACAGTGGAACAATGATTTTCTTGTGCAGTTTTCACACAAAGCTATGACTTACCCTTCAGAAATTTGTTAGTCTTCTCCTTGAATTGAATGCATGTCAGCTCTTTCTATTCATCAGTCCTGTCCTTACTTCTGCCAATGTTTACTGATGTTGAAGTCCCTGTTCTTCATGCTCTCCTGGTGTACAAAGAACAGTAGGCGCTTTAGAAGAGGTGTTTTGGGCAGACAGATGCAACGTTAATGGCAACAACTTGGAAAACATAATTCTTTGAAACCGTGGAAAGTATGATTTATTTCCAAAAATTTTGGCAGTAGGCAGGGGTTTGTTGCAGCACTAAAACTGTTAAAAGAGGATATTAAAATATGGGAAATGTCCAGTTTGCCCCATTTGAATATTGTCACTTTGAGTGCCAGATCCTTAAGGGGTTTATCTGTTGTCAGATAAAGAGGCTAATAATTTATAGTGGACTGAAGGAGGCCCTAATATTCAGTAAAGGCAGTATGAGACTTGGAGTGAACAAAGATGTTAAGCAAGCTGAAACAGATGACACATTTGTGTCTGTCTATCTATCTATCTGTCTTTTATTTAAACCATGCCAGCACAGAAAGCCCTTATTGTGATAAAAATACCAGAAATGCTTTTGAAAATGTTTCTAGCTAGTGTAATCTATTAGACTCTTCAGAGTGTTCCTGCAAAAGCTGCTGAAGACCTCCAAGTTACTTTATTAGAAAACAGGAAAAACAATGTCTTTCCAGTGAAATAAACTATATGAGCCAGTAAGTCCTTTCCATATTTATTTGCTGTGATTTTATTAACTGTTATGCCAGTAGATAATGTTTTCTCACTTGCTAAATCATATTGTCTTAAAAAGAAACATGTCTATCTGTAGCATGTTTCTCCTCTTCACTGAGTGTCTGTAGATACAGTTAGAGCATTTAATAGAACATTCAGTATAGTGTGACAAATCATATTTTTCCTTTTCCATATATAAAGCAAAGCACAAGTAGTGACAAATAAAGCATCTTAAGCATTAGAAGATGTTAGAGTGTTTGTCTTAATTATAACTTTACTATTTTTTACACATATTCATTCTTCCCTCTGTTCTCTCTCTGTACAGATCAGCAGTCAGCCTGATTTCCCCATGCTTTTACATATTGGCCTCAGAACCTAAGATTGGGAAGATCTCTCTGAGTCACTGAGTTATGCTTTTTGCTAGCACAAGTAAAATGCCATATTTTTCTTTACATTTCCTTTTAAAATTTTATTTAAAATCATAACTTGGATTTTAACTTGGTTGAGTCCTTCCATTTCCTTAGGCCAAAAGGTCTGTGGCAATTTGAATGGATCTGTGAGGGAGAAGTACATCCTGAAACTTCAGTATTAGTTTCTCTAAATTGAAGTACAGGCATTTGGAGCCACAATGCCTGTGACTCCAATGGGAGTTTTTGTTTATGTCTAGCAGAGAGGCTTTTACAAATGTTATTGTCCTTCAAAGAAAGTTAAAGTGATTACACAGCCCCTTTCAAATACAGATTTGGGAAATTTTGATGTGATTGTTCTTCTTTTATGTAAGGACGTTTGTTGTCCTCTGATATTTGTATCAGACATACACACATTTCATATGGTATAGCTTATATTTCCTCTTCAATGTCTTTGAGATTACATAGATAAACTAATCAGAATTAGCTAGCAGATATGTTTGGTGCAACATGTGAACTTGTTGCAAAATATGTATGCCAAAATATGTATGGCTCTTTTGTTTTCTGGAGTCAAAAATGAATACAGCACTTTACTTTTTAAATGTTCTTACTGATCCCATTATTCTTCCTGTGCATTTTACAAATAGGATGTGATGTTTTGAGTATGCTTCAGGCTTCAGTAGTTTGTATAATGTTCTATTTTCTGCAGCAAAAGCATGTCAAGGTGATCTCTGTGGGTGGTTAATATTTTCTGGAGTTTATTCTTCAACCATGAAAATATGCAAAACTGGAGAGCTTGGTGGTATGTCACATTATTTCTATATAAAATATATATTGTTCAATTTTATCTTTGTTAAAGATAACAGAAAAAAATCACACATTTAATAATATCTACTGTTTATTGATGGGTGACAGCAGCATTTTTCACTCTTGACTTGTGCTTGTGGTTATGCTAGTAAGCAGTTCTTACAATAGCTTAGATTTTAATTTTGTGACAATGTATTGTAAACCTGTCATTTAAGTGGAATATTTTAAAATGTAATGATCAAAATCATAACGAAACATAGAGATTTGGAGGAAATCTCTCTAAAAATTACTGACTGCATCATAGCAAACATCTGGTTTGTTTGACAAGCTTGAGGTATTATTTTGTTTGTTTTCACCTGTAAGTACTCTTGGAAACAATTGTTATGCAAAACAACACACAACATGTAAAATTTATGAACATTACAGCAAATTAATTTTTAAACATTTGAGTAGGGAAGAATCATTAGAAAATTGACTATTAGAGAACTGAAAGGCAAAAGTGTGAAGCTTTAAATTGTTAAGTTGTTAACATAAAGAGAAGTAATGAATACTTTCGCTGTTGTTAACAGGAGTAACAAGAAAAAAAGTGGAAGCAGAAGTATCAGTAAAATAAATCAGTATACTAAAGAGCTATTTGATCTATAAAAAAAGGAATATCAAAGAAACTAATGAGCGTTTCCATAAAATACATGTTTTATAATTTTTTCAAGCCTAAGCAAACATACAAGGGAATTAACTTCTTCTAATAAGTCATAATGTGCCTGCACTTGATTGCCGATAGCATCTTGCGTCCTTGCTTCTGTCTTCCTTCTGTCTGTCTTTGTTTCCATTAGCCTCTGCCTCTGGGATGCTGTATTTCTGGTATTTGTACAGCTCTTAGGACAGTCAGCTCTGAATGTCTTCTAGGTGTAGCTTACTAAGGTCAGCCTCTCGAGTACGGTGAAAAGATCCAAAAAGTGTCTGCAGCAGAGACCTTTTTTCTCTTGCCATTTCTGGCAGTTTGAGGTACCTCATTAAAAGGCTGGAAAACCCACGTGGAGTATCTGCAAGCTGCGAGCCTTTATTCTCAATGAGAAATTCATTCTTTTGTAGCAAGCACAATTTGCAGAATCTCTGAATCACTTTGGTGTACATCTCCAAGCATCATAAGGAATATCACATTCCTGTTCACCAACAAGGGGCGGATAAAACTTCATCTTTTCCTTGTGGAAAGAGTTTAATCAGGCCATGGAAGACCTGCAGATACATCAAAACCAGTGAATATGTTTATGCTCGGCTCTCTGATGTTTTATACTCTCTGACGTGGTCTTTTTAAGTACGGATTTTTCAGAACTGGAAGTGGAAGCTAAGGACTAGGTATCTTACCTTCCAGGTGTCTAGTACCTAGGTATCCAGGACTGGATACTTTCTGGTGTTTGTGGTGACTCTGCACTCATCCTGCTAGTTTCTCACAGTTGCGGGACAACTGCAACTAGTGGCCCAAAAGAGGTTTAAACTCAGCCTTCTTGTCTCATGACTTTCTCATACTATTGCTGGAATAGGAAAGGTAAGCTTAACCATCCCCCCTGATACTAGCACTGGGCAAAGTTGAGTGAGTTGGTTCCAACCTTAGCATTGCTGGCCCCAGAATGACTGTGTTATTTCTCATGGCTCATATGCAATTACCTGTCACAGATCCCTCATATCCCGTAATACTCGTAGATCTGCAGGGCACTGTAGATGCACAGGTAGCACTACAGAAAGTACGCAAAGTCTCACGCTCACAAATCCTCTGTGGAAGAGTTTAAGTTGTTAAGTTGTTAGCGTTGCACAGAATGAATTTTCTGGCTCTTCAGGATACTCATGTCCCTGCAGTCATATACTGCGTTCCTGAGGTGAAATGCGGTGATCTATGCCTGGCTGCTCCTTTTGAAGAATTAGTTGATCTTTTTTTCTATTCTTTGTGAAGTGTATAAAAGTATTCAAAAAGAAAAGTAAAGTTTTGCTTTGATGAGGAATTTGATCTCACTGTCAAATTTCAACTTATTCCTTGCAGCCGATGAAATTACATGTGTGTCTCTTCTCTGTGATAACCACGAAGGCCGCTTGCTGGGCAGCCGCCTCACTTTTGTGACAGGACAGAGTCGATCCGTTACTAACAAGGAGCTCCAGCCGCCCTTGTGCACTAATGGGGATTCCTGCTCTCCTCCCAACTCCTTTCCATGTGTCCTGTGGACAGAGGTTTCCTTGAGGAAAAACAATTTCTTTATTCATTTGTTTGTTTTTCATGTGGGAAAAAATGCTTGAATAGCATCTGGGTGTATTTCTAGAGCTATAAGCAAAGCATGTGGGCCCCTGCTCAAAAGAAGATGCGTGTTTGCTCTTCTCTTTTATTCCAAGCATCCTAGGATGTGTAGATCAAAATAAAAATAAGAAAAGCAGCCAGGAAAAAAAATTGAGTATCAGTAAGTGAAAAGTCTTCAAATGTTATTGCATAAAGCACTTGTTCACTCTCAGTAGAATATGCCTATGGCCAACATGAAGAATTCTAATACTAGATTTATTTACTGTTCTTTGCTACTGTAAGTTACACCTCGTGTCATTGTGTTTGAGAGACTGTAGGATCCCATAGTACATCCGAGCATGATGGACATTTCAGCGCATAGCAAAATATTTCTAACATGGAAGCTGTATTGGCAGTTGTGGATTTTGCCAGTATGTTATTTGCTTTTGTAGTTACGGGTTTGTAATGATCCTCTAAAATTGAAAAATATTGTATGTCAAAATATAACTATCTCCTATTCAGAAAATTCTGTGTGCAAACCTTTCTTGTTTGTTTGGGGTTCTCACATTTGGTTTTATAATCAAGTTAATAAGAACACACTTTAAAATTCCTTAAATGTAATATATGTTAGTGTTGCTAATCTGTAAATGGAGATGATTGGCCCATTATTTGTACCGACCACCTGAAGCTTTTGCAGTTTCTGCAGCTATAGAGTTCTTCTACCCCGTTTAAGTGGTGGGGAGAAAGCAGTGCATCACAAAAGGAGGAGAAAAACACAAACTATTGGAAAATATATCTTCCACTTTTCCTTGCTTCAAAATTTTTAAGGTATAATATGTTTTAAAACAGAGAATATCCAAATTTTATGGGAATGCTGAAATTAGTATTTTTAGTTATTAAATGACTGTATTGTACTTTCACCTCAGAGAATAGCCACAATGCAAGTCACCTGTTGCTTTGTGATTCTCTGCACATACAACATGGGGGTGCGCAAGCCACTCTATATTTAAACTTGCTTTGGAGTTAACACTTAATACCAAATAAAATCCCTCTATTTTACAGTTGAGTGATTGAAGGAGAAAAAAACAGAATTAACCATAATAGTTTTGGTCAGAGCTTATTGACTTTGGCAATGGAAAAGATTAAAAATATATTACAAATATATATTTTTTTACTGTGTGTCAGTGAACACTACTTCAGTATCTTTCTGGCACATGACAAAATAAAGTTGGATTTATGAGCAAAATTTGTGTGTTTGCTCTGGGTTTTGTATAGACATTAAACACATTAGTATGTAATTTATATGAATTAGTTACTCTAAAGATTAAATAGATCACATAGAGAGTTTGGCACCAAGGAAGTGATTTGTAAGTTCCTGATAAAAAGAAGTGGATAAGAACAAGCTTAAGTAAGTAAAGAATTCTTTGGAATAAGCTTCAGATAAACTTCCAAATACGAGAATTTACCTGAGCAGATTTAAATGTTGCTTTAACTGCTCACTATTGAGGCCTTGTAAAAATAATGTAAAATCTTTTTATACCCGAAGTCTGTGTCCTTCAGTATCTGGGATACCCTCAGAAGGCTGCAGATACAACCCAGGAGCCCTTCACCCTTCTAAACTGACAGTCAGAGGCCAGGTGGGATCACCTGGGACATGAGATGCTCTGTGGACAGCTGAGTAGAGCCTGGCAGTTCCTAGAGATACTGAGAGGAAAAATGGTCCTGTTCTTCAATGTGATAAGTTACTCTGTTTTAATGGATGCCTTCAACACTTAGGAAGGCACCTACAGAGTGTTTTGCATGTTACAGAGTCAAGGACCGGATCTTGTTTGCTTGTCTCAGGTTTTATTGCAATCAGTAGAGTCAAGAGAACTCTGAGCCAGGGAAGCTAAAGTGATCTCACTTATATATTTCACTTTTTAATGTATCTACTGAAAGGTATGTGGAGGGAGACGGATCACAGATATAAGATCGTTGGAAAAATCCCAGTTGTGGAATTTGCAAATAAAGGAATTTCAGAAGTGCTCACATTTGGCTTTAAATCTTTTCTGCTGAGATCAGTGGAAATGTCAGTAGTCATGAGTATCCGAGTACGTCAGGGCTGCACTCTCCTAGAGAAAGGAACCTCTTCTATTTTGTAATAGTCCATAAAATGCTTCTTACTCTATAGCTTTTAATGGTAACAACTTAGGATACTAAATTTATTTTTGCATTTCATTGAAAAGTTTTGATTGCTGGAAATCAAGGACAGTTTAGAGTTCCTACAGGCTGTATACAACTAGTGTAACACAAGGCCTGTCTGTGCCTGCTGGCAGGAATTTTTCCAAAGGTCCTTTTTACATTACGGTTACGGTCAACAGGATTGTATTTAAATAAATGCTTCATGACATCAGTAACCCATGACTTTAATCTCTCTTGCTTTACATTTGACACTAGCATATTAGTGCTTGGCTTTATCAGCATTTCAACATTTGCTCTTTGTTTATTCTTCCATTATCCCCATTCATTTTTTCTTCTCCATCATCTGTCTTTCCTTCTTTTCTTTCTGTTTATGTCTTTTATTTCTTAATCTCCAGCTGCTTGTGTTTTTCCAATTATCACTGCACAAGACTCAGGATAAGGGCAGGTGGAAGAGCTACTGCTGAGCAACATCTGAAGTACATCTGCTGCAGTGTGACTGCCCATCTGTATGCTTAAATGTTGCTTTAACAGCTTACTTGAATTTTTTTTTTTCATTTGCTGTACCAGAAGTGTATGCATTCTGTTCATATGCTTGCATAAACACATGTACATCCAGAACTGTCTGAAAGCAACATCCTAGGACACACGGCAATAGCATGTTTGTCTGCCAGGACTCGTACCTTCCTAGTTTTCTCCTTTCATGAGGTACCTGAGCATTTACACTTATTTTCTACTTCTGCTTTTTGCAGTGTATTTCTCAGCTACTGTTTCTCATGTTCACATTTCTTAGTTTACAGTAGACAATTTTCCTATTTGTAATACTTCCAGGTGTGAAAACTGTAAGCAGAAATTTTGCTTGGTTTTCTGATTTTGTTCCACATTTGTATAGGTATTTGCTACAAAGGCATTGAGATGATAGATTCTTTGTAGTGTCGTCAGAACTGTTCACCCTTGTGACAGTGTTTGTTGCCTGTAGAGAAGCAAGCAAGGAGCATGACCGTTTAGATTTTGTCATAATTTGAGTTATTTTTAAAGACCTAGAAGTTTTTTAAATGCATAGTAGTTGGGATACTGCTACATATATTGCAGTAGTATAGGGAAGAGTTTTGAAGTATGTTAATTTTGGGGAGCAGATCTGTAGCAGCAGAGGAGTTTTACATGAAATAAAAAATATCCATTACCATGTTTTTCTGTCTCATTTTTAGGACCCCCACTCTCCACACAGAATATATGCAGTCATTTTTCGATCTCTTCTTATATGTAAATATCTGTCAAGATAGCAAAATTCCAGCAAATTCTCCAGTATTCTCATCCTATAAAAGCAAGCAGTAAATAATCTGTAGAACTGTTTTTGTTTATTTATTTGTTTGTTTTGTTTGTGCACCTGTGTGTGTAGACATTTATTTGTGATTGAGGAGAAAAATCAACATGGACAATGTGTTACTTGCTCGCCTGCTTTGTGAGGGCTGAAGGGGGAAACGTGTCTTGGAGAGTAGTTGCTCAGGTGGCTTGAGAGAGGTAGCTGCCCTTTACCTCTGCTCTCAGTAGTGAGCACTGTTCTGACAAGTGTGATGTACTACAGAAAACTGAGAGTAGATGGGGATTGGCCCACTTGGCCTAAAATTAAGTAGTTAAATCATATTGTTATGATAGTTACATTAATACTTTGAATCAATAATAAACAAGTCAGTTTTCTGCAAGGAAAAGCCCTTTTTTTGTGGTACAGATTGATGCAGAGACCAAAATTCCTAGTGAAGATAGTAAGTAGTCAATTCTCGGTGGCTTTTTAATGTAAATTTTTTATGTTTCAAATACCTGATTACGTAGGGGAGAGTGATTATTTTTTCAGGGCTTAGGACTGTATGTTTGCACTGCTGGTTATGTATAAAAATACAGGCAGTTTAGGAATAGAGCCTGTGTGTTATCTGGCTATTTTTAATGAGCCCTAATGGGTTAGGGGAAAAATTTTCCTTCTGGGGCATTGGATCTGACTTATATTCCTGTCTGGAATTTCCTTGGGATGATTTTCAATGAATGGTCATAAATTAAAATTAATTTGCACTGCGAGAGCCAAAGCAAATGATGTTACTGGCAAAAGTAATCACATCATGCATTTTTAAAGTCAAGTCTTTACCTGCAATGATTCTCTTACCATATGTATTTCAATCATCCCTTTTAAAAGAAAATATATGCTAATACTTTGCAAAGCAAAAATATATAGCTTAGCTTATTAATATTTTATTGTATTTATTTTATATAGAGTTTGTACAGTGCCCTGAGGTGTTTGTATGGTGGCCATTTTATTCATGTAAAGTTAATTGATTGATTGAAGAAAGTCACAAGATGAGCATAAAAATACGAAAATGTCGATGTGCAAGAAAATTTACAGCTTTTAAAGTGTAAAAGCTATTCACATTCCCATTTTGTTTTGATTTGTGCATTTCAGGTAGAAACTGTTTTGTGTTTCATGACTAGTTTTCGCATGGTACAGGGCAGCAGGTTGCTATGGCAGTTATTTTACTCATTTCTTATAAATGTTGATGCCAAAATGAGGATTTGTATAAATGGCTAAACTAACTAGTGCCCTTTCATTTTACTTAAAACATTTTTTTTTTTGAAATCTGTTAAATGTATTAAACCTATTCCAGAACATTTGTTTTTCTATGAATCAGTGATGTGATTTGAGCAGTCTTTTTGTGACTTCTACTATTTGTTTAAATTACTGGGGCAAGGAGGTATGTTCCTGTGGCAGTATTATGTGAAAGGTAATTAAAAATAATTTTAGGAGAAACCTCCTCTGGTTTTGCTGTGAGATGCAATACATTAACCTAGTGAATGTTCAGAGCTGGACTACATTTGTGCAGTATTAAGAGAGTTCCCCGAAGTTACATGCGATTGGTGCTTGCCTACGGTTTATTCTGAAAACAAGAATTTCTTCATGTGATCTAAGGTTGTCATCCAGAAATCAGAATGAATATGAGGAAAGTGTGGCTAAAACACAGGCAGGGTGTTATGGAACAGATACTTATTGCAGCCAAGTAGACATTTTTAAAAAGGATATAATTACTTTTCTATTTTGCAGCTTATAATCACTTATGCAGATTTTTCCCCTAAAAGTTTTAGTTACTATCTGCAAGTTATTATATATTAGATTTTGTTACAAAATGATATAGGAGACCGGTAGGATTAGATTTATACCTATGTATCTTTACTGCTGCTTTTATCCTTCTGCCTAGGGTTTAGTTAGTTGTTACAGTTTAACATGAGCATCTTTGTTGCTAAAGAGTCTTTCTGAACAATGGGTAGATAAAACCTGAGGTGTGATTTTCTTTTTCTTTTTAGCTGAAGATGCTATTTTGTTAAACTGACACTTGGAGGTTTTTTACCAGCAAAAATGGTTGGGCTTCCATGCCCTGTGTACCCAAGTCACCCAGAAAGACATATATTTCAAGAAAGCAAAGGGCATTTTATAAAAGATCCACAAAAAATGGCTTTAAATGAATCATAGTCTATTTTTCTTGTTAGTTCTTCATGAATCAGATCTTTATGTTACAATAACAATCCTCTGCGGTGACTGGTTTGACAACATACCTGTTAGTTCACTTAAGCAGTCGTGTGCAGCTCAAGCTTAACACCTTTTACATCTGCTTGAAGTATTGCATGCACTTCCATGTTCTGCTTCAAAATCTCATGCAGATTCATTCAGGAACATGTGTGAAACACCTTGTGTAACATTTACACGCTGCAGTAGAACTGCTTACTCCTTTCCCTCAGCCACCTTTTGTAGGGCCTCATCAAGGTTTTCTTTCTGTGCTCTGGGTCTTCCTGCAGCAGGCCCCAGCCCCAGGAAACCCCCTCATCCTCCAGCTCGGAGCATTCGCTTCCTGCAGTTTGCATCTTTTCTTCATAACAACTGTATGAGGAAAAGTAGAAAAGATTGAATTTTCATCATGATCCCCGGTCCGGTCCTGTCACGGCATCATGATGCACATATATTAGTGATACCATTTTCATACTTTTGTTCCTGTTGCTAATCAAATGCAAACACTGCAAAATAACAATATTAAGTTATTAAAGCCAATAATAATGTAAATAGAAATACTTTAAAATAAAATCAGGTGACCTGGATTTGACCTCTTAAAGAATTCTCTGGCCTCTTTTTGAGCACCTCTGAATTGTTAGTCTTTCCAAACTTCGTTATCATTAGCTTTGCTTAGCTTAGGAATTCATAATTTCCAGGAAATAAGTATGGTGATTTTATATGTATACAAATTATATGATATATAAAAATAAACATAGCAGAAAGGTACTTTAGTTGGACTGGAGGCAGGTTTTTTTCTTAAGGCACCTTCCTTCCAAAGAGAAAATGTTTTACTATTAAGTTATGATTAAGTTTAATTGCAAAGAAATTTGATAACAATTAAGGACACATGTATAACTTCAGATATAATTCATTAAGCTATGTTTGCTGCGTTTTTCTTCCAACAAAATCTGTTTGTTTACCAGTATGAAGTTAGAAATTTTATTTTGTATTTATTTTGTATTATTTTTGTATTATTATTTTATTTTGTCTTTGTTTTGTATTTTATTTTTATTTTGTAGACCACTTTTTAGAAAAAAACTTCTTTTCCTTCTCTTTTTTTTTTTTTCTCCTGGGAGGGTGTTGGAGCAGAAGAGGTTACTCCTTTTCTTTTTCTAATATAGATATCTATTCTATATTTCTCCTTGTCAGGTAGGTAGCATTATGTGGACAGACTTCTAGAAAACAGTTTATCTTTTCTCTATATAGATAAATCTTAGCTATCCCAAGAGAATTGTTGTTGTTATTTCTTTTTCTGTGAAAAAATCTGTTCGTACAAGACTGTGTATTTCATACATGTAAGAGTTATGCTTGCTGCAGAACTATTTATGTTTCATAGTTGTGAGCTGAAATTTTCCTCAAATTGTTTAAACATAGTCCTGTGCTATTTGTGTAATATAAAAACAGTATTACAAGACTGGAAGTCTTTGGAATTTGTTTCATCATAATGTCTGTGTTAAAGTAGCAGATCAAATTTTACCAACATAATAAGTTGAATTTAAAAAATTAACTCACTGAGTGTCCATACATGATTTTAAATAATTTTTAATATTGTGCTATAATGCATCTGCAGAAAGTGGGACAGTTAAGTACATGCTAATGCAACTTCTGATTTCTGAGAACATCTGTCTTTCTTTAACAATGTCACTCTTGTTCAGTGGAATTTCTAAGTCTATTTTAAGAAAACTTATTACTGAGTATTGTGTAGGACCTAAGGTATCACTGAATTATCTTGTACCCTGGGGGTATAAAAGGTATATAAAATGCAACTTTCTGTAATTTCTGACATTCTGTATTTTGATTAATCTAAAAAATGTGTGTGTTGTTAGGTCTTTCATATAATCTTAAAAGTAAGAGATTAAACCACTTAAATACAGCAGAAGATTGCTTTTAAAATTAATACTGATATCTGTGGTGTACTGTGACATAGGAATTGTTTCTTCCCCACTAGAAAACACTGATGTGTTTGGAGTAAAATGTAATTATAACTGTTGTGTGAGCTGTATAACAGTCAAAAACATGGAGAAGAATACAGATGCATTGATACAGAGGGGCAATTCTGGTAGTCAACATGCAATTACTTAAACTAAAGTTTTAGCAGGATGGTAATACATTCTCCCTTCAATTATGAAGAATATTATGAAAATATACCATTAATTATTTAAGGTTATAGTTTTAACATTTCTCTCTGAGAGACTGTTCATGTGTCATTTTGCAGAAAACGTAAAAAGTACCCTGATATGTAGTAGTTCTGTCATGCTAAGCCTGGGTGGTTTAGTTCTCTGAACATGTCACCTCGGTCAGCGCTTGAACGTTCTGCAAGGTGAGATAGGACAAGTGGATGAGGACGTCACTGCAGTCCTGGGTGGGAATAGACTAAGGTGTGGGACTCCGATACTGCAGCAAGCTTGTGAGGCCAGAAGGAGCAGCTCTGTTTGTGGGAAAGATACTGTCAGCTTGTGCATATGAGGTTTCAAGCTTCTGGAACGGGACATCACCCCTCTCAGGACACAGTGACTTCGTGTCAGGAGTAGGACTTTTGTACCCATCACCAAGGCATGTTGAGATGGGGCGGCAGCACAATATCCGCTGTGTGTGCTCAGCCACAGACCCCTTTTCTCCTGCAGTGGCCAGGCACAGCAGCAGGCTGGCTGAGGTCAGCACGGAGGGCCTCCTCCGGCACGGTGCTGGGGCAGAAGCCACTCTCCGTGCTTAGGGGACAGCCTGTTATGCCGCCGGCTGGCCTTCCTGAGAACAAGGCCTCTCTGTGTGATGATGGCTTCATTCATCAGTGACAGCTGAGCTGAGCATCACTGAACATGCTTTTGGGGCCATCTAATTTACAGGAGAAGAGATCCCATTGTAGGCATATGACCACACAGTGGAGGATGAGGAGTGACAAGGGAGACGGATGTGGTCTGTGGGAATGGGCACGGCTATGGCAGAGGAAAGAGCTTGCAGCAGCTGGGGGCCTGGAAGCCCCTGAAAATGAGCCATGGCAGTGCCTCTCCTCCGCCTCCTTTCTGCTGGCTCTAACTATTTGTAGCTATTAGTGCCTTTTGGCCTCCAAGAAGCCGCTGATTTCTGTCTTGCTTATTGACTTTTTAAAAAAAATGCTTTTAACCTTTCTCGTGCAAGAAACTCTCCATGCATTATACTACAGACAGTGATATGAGATATTTTTTAGCATGTGAGTGGGCAGCTCACAGTTGGATTTGGTACCTAAGAATACCAAAAAGAGTAACCTGGGTCCGGTTAACTCTTACACTCCTCCATGCCATTCCCAAGTTTTAGACCTTCTTGATGGCACTCTCAATCATCTCTAGCCTTTCCAGTCTATACAGTCTATGTATGCTACTTGTCTGGAAGCCCTCTATAATTTTGATTATTCATTTTTTTTTTCTTTCTTTTCTGAATCTTTTCTACATGTCCTATATCCTTTTGTGGTTAGGGAAGGAGAGAGAGAAAGAGATGTTTGTCATGCTGCGGACACTGTGGTAGCTGAATTTACATCATGGCATAATAATGAGGTTTTGTTTGTTTGTCTGTTTATTTTTACTCCTTTCTTACACTTAAACACCATATGGCATAACTGGTGCTGAAAACTGAGCTGATGTTTTCACAGAATGATCATTTTTAACTGCAGATTCTCAGTTCTGCAGATTCTCTAGGTAGAAGTTCAAAGCTCATCATTCTGTGGTTAGGATTGCTTCTTCTTTGTAGACACACATCAGTTTATATTTCTGTGCATTATCAAATCTTTATAACTCCACATTCAGTATAATATCCCTCTCCTGTTCTTTGCAGTCAGCCCTCCTCTTTACTTCATTAATTTAGTGTCATAGGAAATGTTGTGACATGGCTCAATCTCCTTTTCAGACCATTTTTGAAAATGTTCAACAGCATGGGCCTTGTTATAGGTGCTTTGTGTCTCCATTGCTGATCTTCCTCTGAAAAGTCATTTTGCACAAAATTTTCTTCTTTTGTTATTTATTCGGAATATTGTATTTTTAAACCAATTACTTTAAACAATGCAATCCCTTTTATATTGTGCAGCTTAGTTCCTTTAAAAAGAGCAATAGAGCTCATTAAATGTTTTTTGGAAATATATGACTTATCAACTGGATCTCTCTTGTCTGTGTTCTCAGTGATTTCTCCAGAAAGCTATAATCATACAGTACTACGTGCCTTTCTTTTTCTTGCTGGAATGTTGACTGTTCCTTGACATGTTGTACATATTTATCATACTTATGGCATACATTTTATTTATTGTGGTCCCTGCTTGGTTGCCTCATATGTATTTCATGTGTACTGATCTGCAGTATCTGTATCTCCTTTAGTATCTTTTAAATAGATTTTATATTCACCACCTTCCTTCAATCCGGACAACTTCAAGTGAGCATTTGCGTGCTGTCATTAGAAGTCCAACTATTTCATACTCAAATTCTTCTAGAATACACCCCAGTGTAGAGATGTGTTAGAACTGATTTGTCTTTCTGTTCTAACCTTCCCTAAGGGTACTTCAGTTTAAGACGGATCATCTGACGCGTTAGCCCTGGCCGTCCGGCTCGCTGCTTGCAGGGCCCAGCCCTACCACCACCAGGAGTCACCACTGCCTCCCAGCCCTGGGGAGCCCCAGTGCCCGCAGTGCCAGAAACCTCATTGTGTTTTCCTTTTTTAGCCCATCAGAGATTGACATCTTTTGTTTTCTTCGTTGGACACAACTTGAACTTTTTAGAAGGATGCCTTTCTTTTTTTCCTAATAATCTCTTTTATGCTGTTTGTTCATGACAGCTTTCTTCTGGACTTTCTGAAGTCTTTATTTTTTAATAGATGATATACATTTTTTTTTCTGAACTTGCAAAAAGATGTCTTTAATGAGTCTCCATGACACCTGTAAAGGTATGACTCTTATAGCCATCCCTTTTTTCTTCTTTTTAACAAGCTTACTCATTTCTATTCAGTGACCTTCTTTGAAATACAGTGTTAGATTTTTTTGGCTCTTGTTGCTCCTTCAAGGACGTAGATTCTCATCTACATCAAAGTAGCTATTGGCTGTGACTAGAAATCTGCTTTGTGTGAAAATTTACCGTGTGTCCCTCTGATGTGACATGTGACATGAAACTAGGCAGGTGGAAATACCTAATGGCTCTGATATTTATCTGCCATACTTGTAGGAATAATGTTTTGATGTTAGGAAGGCTCTCTGTTTCTTGGGTGTCTTTATGGATCTGTCCAGAACATGGCTTAACGTTTATGTGTTGTGTCTTAATGTTACCTTCTTTGGCTGTAGCTGTAGGAGTGTCCTGAGGTTGTTTAATCTGAATGGACTGTGTCAGATTCCAGATGTATGTACTAACCCAAAAATGTCCGTCTCTAATCTTTGAGAAAGAAGTGAATCGATCTGTGAGATGATCCTGTAATTTAAAGTGGTAAAGGCTTGAGTGATTTCACTTTTTAGGGAAGACTGGTCCGTATGCAGAAGTTACCTCCTTGCAGTATACCCAGCTCTCAGTAGAGAACTAAGGAAAGGAGACTGAAACATGTGAGTAGCATCCACTAGATGCTGCTTCCGTCACTTCCATCACTAGGAAGGGCATTGAAGAGGAATACTCCACCAATGCGTAGCACCATAACGAAAACCATATCTGGTGTTGGTGTTGGCTAAGGACCTCTGAGTGTCTGATCCTTGTGCAGCCATTGGGATTGCAGTGATTCTCTGCACCTAACTATGGTGGTCGTATGTTTTGAACCAACCTTATAAGCAGTGGAAGCGCTCGCCAAGCTGCCAAATGGAATTGCAGTGTTGTTTAGGGAGTGACCTGCTGTTCAGTTGCTGTAGGGAGTACCTATTTATCAGATGCTGTAAAGAGTCAGGGAATGAAAATTAGCAGTTTGTCTAGCAATGTTTGTCTTTATTTTCATCATAGTGTTCTGAAAGGATTTTTTTTTGTGGTGGTGGGTTTTCTTTGCACCATTTTGTGGTTTTTTTGCACTTCATTTTTTGACTATTCATTTGGATCATTTATCTTTTTCTTTTGTTTTATTTTCACTTTGTACTTTGGCATCTTGGGGTGAGCAGGAGCCTTGTTTTTGGGTGACTTGTGGCAGCTTTTATGTATTTTGTTTAAATATGTAGACTTAGGTAGGCTAGTCATTTAAGTATGTTTTTGGCAAGTAGGTTTTAATATGTTTTTAGGGTTTTCCATAGTGGGGAAAAAATGGAGGAGCTAGAGCTCTTCTGTAGACACAGAATAATGATATTGCTGGAACAACTGCTATGTGGTGAGACAACTCAAATGAGGGGAGCTCTGTGATGGATGGGTACGAGCTCTTCAGAAAAGGCAAAGAGGTGCAGTCTTTACTTTACATGAAGGAGAATTTGACCGTCTGAAGCTCTTCTGTGGAGTAGGTGCCTCTCTGAGTGAAGGCTTGTGGGCCAGGGTCAGAGAAGATCCCCCTGTGGGTGACACTGATGAAAAGTTGTTACAGACCACTGAATCAGGGGGAGGAAGTGGACAGTTTTCTTTAAGTAACTTGAGAAAGTGTCTGGATCACAGAGCTGGTTCCTATGGGGGACTTTATTGTCCCTGACATTCACTGAAAGGGCAATGCAGTGGGACACAGAAAATGTGGAAGTTTTCTGGAGTGATCAGAGATGATTTTTGCTAGGGTCAATCAGGCATGATACCCTCCTGGATTTGATATTCATGAACAAGAACTGGTTGAGTATGTTATAATTGATGACAGCCTTAGTGTAGTGACCATGGGACAGTGGAGTTCATGATGTTCATGGGGAGGAAGGATCAAGGCAAGTGTTACATACTCCGCTTTCAGGAGATGAAACTTTGGCTTTATTCAAGGAGCTGGTGGGTAGATCCTATGGGAGGCAACTGTGAAGGGCAAAGGAGTTCAAGAGAACTGGTAGATTGTTATGGACAATGAAGTGCAAGAAAAGTCCTGATATCCAGGAGTATTTGTATCAGGAGACAGCCTTGGCTGAACAGGGTGGGTTCTAAACTGAGGAGGGCAGATGAAATGCATCTGAAAGTGCGGAGAGAGATGGCTGATACCGTTGTGAGGCCACATTGTTTTATCTTTGAAAGACTGTAGAGATTAGGGGGAGCCTGTGATATGTGGAGAAGAGCAAATGCTGCATACATATTCAGAAAGGACAATCTGAGGAATAACAATCCAGTTATCCTCACTTTGATCTTTGGGAAAATCCTGGAACCCGTCTTCTTTGAAAACACGTTCCTGGTGGTTGTGAATAGCCAGTTTGGATTTACCTAAGGTAACCATGTTTGACCAACCTGATTGCCTTCTATAATTAGATTGCTGGATCTGGAGATGAGGGTAGAGCAGTGTATGTCATGTTCCTTGACTCCAGCAAAGCTTTTGTTAAAGTATCTCTCACAGACTGTTGCCTGGGTGTACAGCTGGGGTTGTGTGAGAAAAACTTTCTGGAACACTGAACTCAAAAATAGTGGTTAACAGTTCACAGTGGGCAGGAGAGCAAGGTGGGGTCGGTCCTGATGGAGTCTATTATTAAATCTGCCCTGTTTAATATTTTTGCCAGTGACCTGATGGAGAAGTGTCAGCACCCTCATCAAGTTTGCAGATGTCACCAAACTGGAGTGTGCAGTCAGCGTGCTTGAGGGCAGGGATGCAATACAAAGGGATCTTGACAAGCTGGAGGAGTGAGCTGAATTAAACCTCATGAAACTCAGCTAGGAAGAATGCTCCTGGGATAGACTTGCCTCCTACAACAGGCTGGGCAGTATCTCTGCTCAAAAGTACCCAGGGGTCCTGTAGAGGATAGCAAGCTGAATGTAAGCAGCAGCCAGTACTGCTGGTGATGAAGGCTGGCAGAGTATCTGGGGTGTATGAACAGGAGCATAGCTACTGGACTGAGGGAAGTCATTATCCCTCTTTGCTCAGAATTTGTTAGATCATGTCGCGGTACCACATGAAGCGTTGTCCCTCCACAGGTACCAGGAGGATGCTGATAAATTGGGGTGAGTTCAGCAATAATCCACAGAGCTGGTGGGTGACTGGAGCACTTACCCTGAGTAGGGACTGAGGCAAAGGACTCCTCCTGCCTGGAGATGTGGCTTTGGGAGCCCTAGCAACAACCTGACAGTAGTGCCTGTGAAAAGACCACTGACTTTTCTCTGTGATGTGTAGCAGGAGAACAAGAGGTAGTGGTTGTAAGTTGAAACACAGGAGCCTCTGACTCATGGTAAAGAAAAAAAAAAAAACACACACACACTAGGGGGATAGTTATGCAGAAGAACAGTTTGCCCAGAGAATGCAGGAATCTTCTTTGAAACTTTTGAAGATATATCCAACTAGAGTTCTAAAAACTCAACCTGAATTCAGACCCTGGTCCGAGCAGAAGTTAGGCAATCTCCAGGTCCCTTTTAGTGTGAATGGTGATGTGGCGCCTACATCATGGCAGAAGTTCTTCGACTTTATGCCTATATGATTTATAAATAGGTACATCTATTTGTCCTTGAAGAGCAGACTAGATACATAACATATGATCATCACTATCTGCATACTCTTATAACCTAATACCTTGTAATGCTTTCACTTCTGCATCCTTTTTTGATAGTTCCTGAATCCCTGCTAATAATTTCATGTGAGAAAATAGGAGAAGCAAACTGTAATCATGGAAAGAATTCACAAAATTGCAATGTTGTTGTGTTTTGGTAAAAGTATGCTAGTACGGTATGTCCAACTGGTTGGGACTAATTTATTACTTCTCTTTTTGTTTAGATTCTTATCCCCCAATTATTGTCTATAGATTGCTGCAGTTTGATATGAGAAGCGTAAGAAAATTAAACAAGTAGGAAGTGGGGGTTCTTTGAGCCGTCTCACAATAAATTACATGTTTTCAGAAGACAGACAGACGTGCCTGAAGATAAAGTAAGGCATGGTATGTGCACATGTTGGATAAATTGTTCAGAAATCTCCATGAATATGATATTGCTTGTGCATACTTAAAAGATTAGTGTCAACATGGGTTATCTATCATGTAAGTACAAGTCAAGCAAGTTAGACCTGCCTCAGGGCTGGTTTAGTCTGTATACCCAGCTATTCAGACAATGCTGTTGTGGAGGTTTTGGAAGGGAGGACTAGGGAGGAGTGATTTTTTCATTGCTCCGGGCTTCCCATTTATTTGTGCTGTCTCCATATTCCACAGTGTGCCTTGGTAAGTACAGGTAATCAGTGTCCTATTAATCTTCTGGAGAACGAAGATCTAAATGGAAAAAGAAAAGCCCCAGTTATATATAGCCTGTACATCAGTTACAGAGTGGATGAGACATATCAGAAGTAGATGATGTATTTAGTTCATGTCATCATTTTTTTCCTCTAACAAGGCTATTCCCAAGACATTAAATACTAAATTTTTAATCTTTTCCTATAAATTTTATTATTTTCTTGACCTAATTCTTTGCGTAGTTGCATGTTCTCATGATTAATTGAACGTAGGTATTTTGATCAGAGAATTAATTCTATTTTTTGAAATTAGAATCTATTTTTGTGATGCAGAATATAACATCTGAAATTTTTAAGTGCATAGCATTTGTTAAAAAAATTGGGAAAAGGTGTAGCTGAGGAAGATTGACAACTCGAACAGAAATATTCTGGAATTCATTGTTTAATTTGTACCAGGTAAAAAGTGATTGTCCACCCCCTCTTCTGTGTTTCTATTTGTACCCTAACATAATAAAATACAGTCCTCATTTGTGTAAGTAGTAACATAAAACAGTAAGTAAAAATCGGCTAATAAGATCACAGTAGTATGAAGGTCTTTTCATAGGCTCATTTAACTTTGGCATGCTTATAAAGCATAACTACTAATTTATTTTGCATGTTCTTGTTAATTATAATGGCATCCAGTATTGCTGATCTAGTTACGAGCTTCTCAGTCTTTCTCTGATACAGAATTGTCCAACACAATACCAGGATTCGAGAAGGAGTATTTTGTTTTCCTTTTTTAATATGTTCAATTCTGTAAATTAGATAATACTTTTAAAAGTGAATACTTGTTGTAAAGTAGATTAAGCTCTTTAAGTAATTTAAATACCACTAAAAGTACTAAAAGTCTGAGTATTAAGTACCTTTGTAAGCATCTTTATTTCATAACTTTAGAAGATATACACCATGTATTGCTTTTCTACATATATGTATTACACACACACGCATTTTATTTAAAATTCAGGTAGTCCACTTGATCTTGTATAATTTAGGACTTGTTCAGAAGTCCTAATGTAAATCAGGACATATCTTTTGTTTTTAATTGCGTGGGAGGGCTCTACGTTGAAAAAGTGGAAGCCATGGACACTGGTGAATGTATATTCCGTTAAATTCATAATCAGTGTCTCCAACTGTCTCCAAGTAAATCTGGCTTCATTGAAACCAGCCATGTCTTTGGCCTGGTTACTCCAAATAACAAGCATATTTAAATAAACCTTATATAGAAACCCTGCAGCCATATTCTAAAATATTTCAGAACACATCTGCAAGTAGTGGTTCATTGGAATACTTTGTATAAATACCCACTTAGAGAAGTAATGGCAACATTAGAACCATTTTTACTTGAGAAAAAGTATGAACAAGCAGACCTAAGGTGAAACAGCAGCGCGTCAGATTGGCTGCTGATCTGTCAAAAGCTGCTTAAGAGCTTTAGCGCACTCTCATGAGTTCAGTTACCTTTTTAACAATATCAAAGGCCACGAGCAAGCCAGGTTGATACATATGAGCCTGTAGTCCCAAACCAAAATGTTGCTGTGGAAGTAGTGTTCAAACAAATAACATGTAAGCGTGTTCTAATGAACTAGGATCTGAATTCTGAATGAGGTAAAAGATACATGCAACAAATAAATAAATGCACTAAAGGGAGCTGTTGTTAGCATATTGTTTTCGTTTACTTAAAGTGAAACTTTACTTTGTTTAGAAACTTAGTTTCGTTCAAAGGAATGGCTTCATCTGGGAATGAATTTGGCTTTCACTCCGAATTACATTATTTCTGTATTTGTCGTGTGAAACAACCGTAGTAAATCACGTAAAATAGCGCCAAATTCTGCTACTTTTGCTCAAATGAATAATGCTTTACAACATCAAAAAATTGAATGCAGAATATCATATGACAAAATGCTGCTCAAAATGTGTGACAGTCTCAGTGGTTGAAAAGGGTCTTTTACCTGTAACAAATAGAGGAGAATTGGCCCACATATGTTTCTGTGTCTGATGGATAGACATCATTGTTGCCCATTTTACCATCTCTTAGAGAAGAATTTGATTAGAATTCTTCTACATTTCTAATGAACAGCTACATTTCAAATTAATTCGGTTGTCAACTCATGAAATTTTGCTTTCCCAGCTATTGCATATGGTTTTGGTATTTGTTTGTTTGACTCAGATTTTAGGGAGTTAAACAAGAAGTCAGATAGGGTGGCATGTAGACCTTTTCAGTTCCACTCTATTTTACTGCTCGCTTGACTGGTGTGTTTCTGTGTGAGTAAATAACATGCCATTGAGCTGCTAGGCACTAGTTGGATTTACAGCAACTGTGACTGTATTTAAAAAATGAGTTCTGTCAGGATACTTTTAAAACTTCATCATTTTTGGGAATTGGACTGTAAACCTTTCAGGAGAATTCCCATGGAATTCTTCGATCTCAAAGAATGTCAGAAGTATCTTCATAAACACTGTCGTTATTGAGTAGGTAAACAATGACATTAAGGATATGTCACATATGTAGGGATAGAATATGCTGGCTCAGTTGGAGGGAGGATAGGGACTTTGTTATTAAACTGAAATATCTGGGATGATCCAAGTCCATATTTCAGAATACAGAAAAAAGTTAAAAGAAATTAGTGTTTATATACAGATAAAACTCTAGTAGAACATAGTATAAATAAGGGGTAGGTTAAAAGATATGTTTCTAAAGGTGAAGATATGCAGTAGCAAAAATAAAAAGGAAGCAGGTTGTTAGGCCTGGCATCTGTTCCTGGGATGTACACATGTACATATGTACACATGTGTTTGCCTGCCTAATTTAAATATTCTTCGCTGAGTTTCAAAAAATTTCTAGAAATTCTGGTAATCAAAACCACCAAGGACAAAATTTTAATAATTAAAACTAGGTAGTGTGTTCATTTTTATATTAGGATTTAATAGTGAGTAATTATGGTAAAATGTTAGCATCAAACATTTTTCATCTTCTGCAGAAGGTTGTATCTTACCAAATCATAGAATCATAGAATGCCTAAGGTTGGAAGGGACCTCTAGAGGTCATCTAGTCCAACCCCCCTGCACACGCAGGGCACCTAGAGCACGTGGCACAGGGCTGCATCCAAGCGGGTCTTGAAGATCTCCAGAGAAGGAGACTCCACAAGCTCTCTGAGCAGCCTGTTCCAGTGCTCTGTCACCCTCACCGTCAAGAAGTTCTTCCTTAAGTTCCCATGGAACTTTTTATGCTTCAGTTTGTGGCCATTTCCTCTGGTTCTGTCAGTGACCGCCAGTGAAAAGAGGCCAGCCCCATCCTCCTCACTGCCTCCCTTGAGGCACTTATAGACACTGATCAGGTGTCTATGAGCCTGTTCAGCCTTTTCTTCTCCAGGCTGAACAGGCCCAGCTCCCTCAGCCTCTCCTCATAGGGCAGATGTTCCAGGCCCCTGATCATCCTCGTGGCCCTGCGCTGGACTCTCTCCAGCAGCTCCACATCCCTCTTGTACTGTGGGGCCCAGAACTGGACACAGTACTCCAGATGTGGCCTCACCAGGGCTGAGTAGAGGGGCAGGATCACCTCCCTCGACCTGCTGGAGACGCTCCTCTTAATGCACCCCAGGATGCCATTGGCCTTCTTGGCCACGAGGGCACACTGCTGCCTCATGGTCAACCTGTCGTCCACCATGACGCCCAGGTCCTTCTCAGCAGAGCTGCTCTCCAGCAGGTCGGTCCCCAGCCTGTACTGGTGTCTGGGGTTATTTCTCCCCAGATGCAGGACCGTGCACTTGGCCTTGTTGAATTTCATGAAGTTTTTGACCGCCCAGTTGTCCAGTCTGTCCAGGTCCCTCTGGATGGCAGCACAGCCCTCTGGAGTATCCGCTACTCCCCCCAGCTTCGTATCATCTGCAAACTTGCTGAGGGAGCACTCTGTGCCTTCATCCAGGTCGTTGATGAATAAATTGAACAGGACTGGACCGAGGACTGACCCCTGGGGGGCTCCACTCAACACAGGCGTCCAACTAGACTCTGCACCGCTGATCACCACCCTCTGAGCTCTGCCATCTAGCCAGTTGCCAATCCACCTCACCGACCACTCATCCAGCCCACACCTCCGGAGCTTGTCCAGGAGGATGTTGTGAGGGACGGTGTCAAACGCCTTGGTGAAGTCAAGGTAGATGACATCCACCGCTCTCCCCTCATCTATCCAGCCGGTCAATCCATCATAGAAGGCTATCAGATTAGTCAAGCATGATTTCCCTTTCGCGAATCCATGCTGACTAGTCTTGAGCACCTTCTTGTCCTCCACGTGCCTGGAGACAACGGCCAGTATGAGCCGTTCCATCACTTTTCCAGGTACAGAGGTGAGGCTGACCGGCCTGTAGTTTCCCGGGTCCTCCTTCTTGCCTTTTTTGATGACTGGCGTGACATTGGCCTTCTTCCAGTCCTCCGGCACCTCCCCCATTCTCCAGGATCTTTCAAAGATGATGGAGAGTGGCTTGGCTACGTCATCTGCCAGCTCCCGCAGAACTCTGGGGTGCATCCCATCAGGGCCCATGGATTTGTTGATATCGAGGTGTCTTAGGTGCTCTCTGACCCAATCTTCCTCTACCCTGGGCAAGTCTTCCTCTCTCTCGTCTTCTTCTCTTGTCTCTAGGGCCTGGGACTCTACAGGGCTTCTCTCGGTAACCACCGAAGCAAAGCAGGCATTCAGCAACTAATATTTCATGTTCTTAAGGAAGACTTCATATTTTGTTACTATCGTAGGTTCTTTTTTTTTTTTTCTGAGGTGATGTTTTACAAGATCCAAGTTAGGAAGGCCAATTGTTTGAAAAATTTCTAGAATAAAAGAATATGGGAAAAAAAGAGAAATAGATGCTGACAGTTGAGGCTTATGTATAATGTCGGTGAGCAGACAGCACAGGTTGGTGAAAAAATAGCTGTGAGCTGTATTTATGTCTAGATACACGAGGCCCTAGATAATATAACAAGGCAAAAGCATAGCTGCGCATGCCATCTCTTAACAGCAGAGCAAGGAGGACATTTCTCTCGATGGGTTGCATATGTCCATTCTGAATCGAGGGCAACTGCATAACCATCAAACGGACTTTTATAACACGCATTTCATTTTTCAACAGCTTTCAAGAATAGTCACCCATCTTCACCTCCTCAAATTTGACTTAGGATTCTTATCAGTTTTTAACATTTTTTTTTCTTTCTCTTTGTATTAAAGCCTGTAAGATTTCCTTCTCGTTTCCCAGTATGGTCCTACTGTGCAAGGGTTTCACGCAGTGTTTATTTCTCCAGTCTGTTGTTCTTTGCTCTTCCTTCTTCACTTGCTCTACTACAGAGGCTGCCAGGTAGCTTGCAGTTTTGTAGGAACTTCGACCTTTCCAGCAGGTTTTGTTATATTCTACAAACAGAGGAAGAAGTTAGAACTGGAACTCTTTTAAATGTCCAAACATCTTGTAACAAAGTGTGTATTAATAATGCCCATTGGAACAGAGGGTTTTTTTTAACAGTGGGAAAGCAATGTATTCTATATAAAATTCTACATTCATTTTACTCTTCAGTCTGCTGCTGCCTGACCTTGTCAGCAAGGGAGAATTGCTTAGAGGAGCCTTCCAGAGGATCAGCTTCAGAAGTAGCAGAGTTTCAGGCATTAAGACCATGCCTGTATCAGTACATCAGGCAACGTGTGGAAGTGTTTTTGGGTCCCCACCCCATCTTTGGCTTGTGCGTTGCCCCCGCAGTTCCCTGAGGCCCTTGGGGAATTGCGGTGTTGTTCCTTCGAGCATTCCCAGCAGCTCTTGGAGGCCTTGCCAGCATGCGAGGATAGAGGTGGGCTCAACCGTGCAAGCTGACTTCATGCATCAGAGATATTGTAAGGCATTGCTTGATTTAGTATGTTGGATGCAACCTAAGTATATTTTTTTCCGGATCTGTATGATCTTACTTTCCTCCACCTTTTTTGGCCCTCTGTCCTCTTCTGTACAGTCTGAACGTTACGGCTGACCTTTTTCTTCCTACCTGTCCTTTGTCCTCCCTAATAGGGTATTTAGGTTTAAATTTAGCTGCTTCTATGTTTCCTCTTTCCTTCCAACCAAAATAAATCCATCTAATAAAAATCATAGGTAATGTGGTAAAATTATACTTTGTACTCTGCCCAAGCAAGACATATCGCTTTAAAACAGGTTTCCCTGTGAGCTCACTGGCCATGTTTTTGTGTACAGTCTTCTGTCTGGAACAAGCCACTTCAGTGAAACCTCCTCCCTCTTGTTTGCTTTTAGGTACTTTCCTAGTAAAAACAGAATAACAAAAATAGAACTAGACCTTGAGAGGTACCTTATTTGTCTCCTTACTTCAAGGCAGAAAGTTGATGAACAACTGATTTTCCTTTGTGGACTACAGTGAGATAGCTTTTTAAGCTCACTACTCTGCAATCTTTCCCTTTAAACTTGCTCCATGTTTTATGCAAAATGCTTATGTGAAAATTTCTAGAAAAATTATAAACAATTGTAATGCATATCTGGAACTAGTTAATATGCTGAATAACAGCATATTAAATGATAGCCAAAACCTGTAAATGATTTCATTGTCTTGTCAGGATGGTTATGCTGGAATTGATTTCGGACATCACTCCAGTTCAAGGTTGAAGTTAAAAGGTCTTTTGAGGCTGAGAAGAAGCAGGTGAGTACTGATCAATCATTACAAAGCTTTGATTTTTTTTTTGTGGATTGCTTTGGTCCTGTTCTTGTTTACTGATCCATATTCGCATAGCTCCTCTGTTCTGATTCACTGCTTGAACTAGATGATAGCAGGGAACATTTAATTCCTCTCCTCTCTCCTGGGTTTTTCGGGCTCTGCCACAAAACCCAAGTGAAAACACTGAACTCTCACCAAGGACTTTTGAACCTTGGAAGCGAGAATGTGGTAAAGAAAATTTTTGTTTAACAAGTTAAATTTTAGCTCTACCCAACCAGAGTATTTAATTTTTTTAGAAGATAGCAAAATAATATCCTTGCTTTATGTAGAAGAAACTGAAAATAACAGAATTATTCTTCAAGAATTTTATTTATCTCAGATATAGATTACAGTATTTTCCAGTGGCTGAATGTCTGCCTGGTGCATACGCTCTAGGTCTTTCTCTGGTAATGCTTTCGTAATTTGATGGTTGCTTTTTGCTTTAAAAAGTTAGTAGTAAGAAAATCATGCACAGATCCCTGAAAATAGCTGTATTTTTGTTTCTTGACTTGCTTATGTTTGAGTTTTGAGTGACTAAACTTAATTTTCATTCTTACATACAGCAACTCTTGAGTATTACAATTATATTCTAAAAGAAAAATCCTTTAGTTTATATTTTAATAAATATTTTTGTCATGCATTAAATTTTTAAAAGGCCGGATAAGCTAGTAATGAATTCCCGAGTTTAGGTATCCCTAGTTTGTTGAAACAGGAACAGTCTGTTCCACTGAGAAACAGGAATATGCCATGATGTTAAAGACTATGAGTTCAAATCTTGTTTGAACTGCTGTGTGTGTTAACAGTTTGAACCTCCCCATAAAGAAACACTTAGTGCATAAAGTACTGCCTTGGGAGTTGACATGCCTGCACTGAATACCTTGCTTTGCTCCAGACTTTCACAGCCATCTTGAGCAAATCATGTAAGACTATATATCTTTTTTTTTTTTTTTTTTTTACCTTAGAGAGATCTGAGAAAAGACATTCTGAAGGAATTAGTGTAAGAGGAGAATTTAGGAAGTCACTCACATTTATTTCAGATTTCTCCATACTTGGAATCTAATCAAATAATTAATTTACTTGTTAAGTATTTTAGTTGTTCAAATGTTGGCAAAGCACAGCTGTAGAAAAGCACATTGCCAATATCTTCAGCATTTTTCAAATCCCTAATTTTAGGCAATGTTTTAATGGATAAGCTTCACAATATGTTCAACTGGTGCCTGATTTTACAGGTGCTTATCTCAACAAGTTAAAACAAACAAACTCACTGTGAGAGGAATAGACCCGATTGCTTCTATGTGTACAGATGTTTCCTAAATACAGACATACTATTTTATAGTATAGTACATGCAGTAGCTGTTAAGATATTATGAAATATTCAAATATACCTATATCATCTATAATATTGATATAGTGATACTCATAGACTCATGGTTCACAGGACAGTGAAAAGGAGTATTTGCAAAAGGAGTTAAAGATAGTGAGAGTCATTAGTAATGAAATAATGTTTACAGTAGGTTTTCCAAAGCTTCCTCTCCAGGAGGATGCACAAACCTTTTTAACCCAGTGCGAAGAACAAGGTACACCCGATACTTGCCTTGCCCTATCTATTCTTAAGTACTGGATAATAAGAAAGGAAAATATCTTTCTTCCACTTTACCTTCATATTACTGATTCAGGAAAGCTTTTTCCAAGGACTTAAGGTACTGTCCTGAAGTGTATACTATGAATATGGCAAAACCACAGGAAAAAAAAAAAAAAAAAGATACAGTTTTAGCTTAGATATCTCATGGATTAAAGAATATATAGAATATATAGCTATAGAGGGACAGTACTGTGGACATAACACTGGTATCACACAGAAAATAGAGGTTTCATCCACATCTCTATGTAAATATATGGTAATATTGTTTTCTGTTGCAGTACTCAATGGTGAACTATCACCTATTTGTGGACATATGCCTAGGAGATGTGCTTGTCTTTAGTTCTGTTAGGTGCTTTCTCCATCAAAAGTGTCAGGATTTTGGAGAACTGCTTGGTTTTGGTAGAAATATTTTTGTTATACTGGAGTGCAGTAATTGTGGTCTGGTGAGCCAGCCAGATGTTTTTTTGGAGGATGTTTTTCTGGAAATTCACTATGTTCTGTACCAAATAATGTTAGACATGTAATAATACTGACTTGTGTATCTGTAATAGTTTGGCAGCATCATTTTATTGAATTCCAATATGTCTGGAACTTAAGGCATATGGAGGAAAGCAACTATTACTCTGTTTCCTCAGTTATTTTCTTCCATAACTTGAAGTTAAATACAATCTATAAAAATGCTCCCTCTAAAGAAAGCCAAATTTTTTTGGCCTGTTCAGCACTGGTCTTTCTTTCTTGAAATATGTACAAGCAGGGAGTAATTTTTTCTGTAGTCTGTGAGGAAATAGTAGTAAATTCTGGCTGAATATCTTGACTGTGTCATTTAAAGCTGATACAGTTTTTTATGGCAGGACACAGTGTCTTTGCACTGATTGAAAAATAGGGTTCAATTATAAAAGTATTGAAAGAAATACCTAAAAATAAAATTGCTTTTATAAGTCAAACTTTAATTAACATAGGTAAAATATCTGAATACCTTCTGTCCTGTCTTTCAATAATCCATTTAACTGTTCAAGTGTAAGTTTTAGAAAACTGAAACTAAGACAAAACTCAATACTGGAAATTGCAAAATCAGCAAAAAATGTTCCAATATGTCTTGTTTGGACAACTTAAATGGACACATCTTAGGAGTGCTTGCAGTCGAGTTACATCTGCATGTTCTGAATAGGCTTTGAAAAAAAGCTAAAGAGATTTTCAAAATTTGAGAATTTCATATGTCTGTGAACCAGATTTTACTTACAGTATTGTTAATTAAGATCAATTATCAATTAAGATAATGATAATTATTACATTAATCTAAGTCTTTGGTATTGTATTAACATATTTAGGAAAGGAGATATTGTGGTGAACCTTTTTTTTTCCTCTTGGTATGACTCATGTACATGTTGTGTGTATGTGCACCCTGTTTTCCAAATGGTCGATCTCTGTCTATAGATGGGCTTTATAGATGAGCACTCATGGCCATTATTGACAATCTGGTTTCCACCTGGAAGAGTGTGAAACATAAACAGTCCTTTACTTTTTAACGGAATAGTATTAGATCAAAGAGATACTTTATTGTATTACTTTGAATTATCTTTCTAAGATGATTGTGAATAGCTGTAAATTACTGATTTGGGAGAACTTGAATGCAGTGAAAATGGAGGCAACATTTTGTCAAAAAGTAGTTTACGTTCATAGTATCAAGTTTGTGGCCTGGAACCATGAGGTAGTAAATTTTTGCTGTGATTATCCAAAGTATCAAACTTTGAATTTTAACTGGTCTGCTTTTCGCTTCAGCTGAACATTAAGTACAATCTTAATGGTCTGATTTGCTGGGAAGAGCACTATTACAATAATCTGCTTTTTACGGCCCGTGTCAAATATGAACTTGCATCACTTAATACAAAGTTTGTGCTTTGGGAGATATTTTCACAGCATCTAGGAGCAGTGCCCCACATTTCTTGGAATTAGTCCTTAATGATATCATCTTCAGAAATGAGTTGTTGCTCAAATACGCTGATTATTTTGTGGTTTCTGTCTGATCCAGTAGCTATATTTAAAATGTCATAGAAATGTGCAAGGAAAAGTCATTTGAAAACTGCTGCTTTTTCAAGTAATTGTGTGAAATGGGAAGCGATGGTGTGCATCTTAAAGATTTCTATGATTCTTTTTTTTTCCTATATGACACAAATGATAGAGGTGGGATCTCTTAATTTTTAACTGAACTGAATACAGGTTTCTAAATGTGGCCTGCTTGAGAAGAGAGGACCATTACTGTAGTTGTCATGTAAAATAAAGTTGGAGTCTGAAGCTCCTTTTTAGCTGTCAGCTTTATTAAGAAGCTACTGGTGTGTTGAACCAAGCACCTGCATTATATAAGTGGTGTATGGTAGCGTCTGGGGAAAATTTTCTCTTTCTTCACTGCTGCTTTATTAGGTCTCGCTCAGTCGTTCACTGGTGCCCTGTCTTAGAGCCGCTTTCTAGCTGCAACTCACAGCACAGTAGGTCTAATGTAGATTGACGCCTTTGCCAGAGGACTGATTGAAACTTGTCTCATAGTTGCTAATGCTCACTCAAGCATTTTATTGAAGATAAAGTAAATAAAATAGGTTGCCATATGAGAATTCCCTGAAATCAAATGGAATAATTTGACAGGTTTAAGCCCATGAAAAAAAGCCAAAGCGATGAAGCAGATGGGAATACTTTTTATGCACAGTATGCCCAGAAAAGGAGTCTGCCGTCTTGCTGCTGAACTGTTAATGCTTTTTACCAAGACTATTATTACTGAAAATACAATCATCATTTCCAGTGGTATTTCCATTGTTGTTTAAGGTGCTACCTCTCTCAGATAACAGGAACTTTTTGACTTAAGAGTAATGGATATACAGATTTTATGTTCTTAATGCTTCTGATGCTTTAGTAGACGGATCACAAGTCTCTTAGAATGTATTTTTAAAACAGCATACCATGTTAATATTTCTAGTGTGCATTGTACGATCTTTACGATCTTCAATATTAACAAAAAATGAGTTTATTCTTTGAGAGAGTAATTCTATGAAATAATGCAAACCGGGTAATTGCTTTCACAAGATTTTAGTAACTGTTATAATTTTAAATATTGCCACCAAAACTACTATAACAGGCACTGGTATTTCTAAAAACACATGATATATTACTAGAAGTTCACGGCTGCTAAAACCATTGTTATAAATTGTTTTAAATGTATGGTCAGCAAAACCCAAATACTCTTCTCTGCACTTCTCTTTTGCAAAGAATTGCTGTACATAAGTGACATAGTAAATCCGTGCTGTTTTTAGAAACAAGCTGGTACATGGTAGAGAGCTAAGGTACAACCGAAACATAGACCTCTTATCTTTTATCTGAATGACAATGAACTTTGGTCTTTTTCCTTGGTCTGCTGAGTTTGTCGTAGCTAATTGGACTACTTGTTCAAGAGAGCAAGACACCTGAGCTTTCATTTAATATGACAAATAGTTTAAAACACTTCTAGAGTTGATAAAGCAAATAAAGATAAAATGATTTAAAAAATACAAAAATTGTTGCAGGTGCAGCCTCAATTTCACACCTTGAAAACATAGTCATTTAGAAATTGAATGTATTCATTTTGCTCTTTTCTTCATGTTTAAGCAAATCTGCTAAACTTTTATTTTGTTAGAAATTATTTTTAAAAGAAGGTAAATACTTTTATTACAAAGGAATATAAGGTATTGCCAGTATGCAAGAATGGGATGTTTGTGAGGTTCCAGGAGTATAGGTTTTGAAATAAATTATGAATGAAGTATTTTAAAATGCCTTGCAGGAGAGACTTGACAGCCTGGAAAAGCATAGTAAGGATGGATTTCCAAATGAAGTGTTAGCCAGAATACACGGTTGTGCTGATGCAATCAGTGGCAGGGACAGTGCTTGTCAGATTCATATTTCCAGTGTGATTGTGAATAAATCTTAAGAAAATGCAAATGATATTCTCAGTTTTTCCCATTTTGGTCATATTTTTAAGAGGGAAAATTACTCTATTTTGCTTATAGTCCAGAACACTGGCACCAGTTGCACTCTGGAGAGACATTTTCTCTTTGTTGTTGTTGCCATGCTGAGGATTGTGTGTGTCTGGCCAAACTCTTGATGCTCTCACAGCTGTTCCAGACTGAAAATTTCAGCATTCAAGGAGGAAAATGTAATGACTGGGATGTCGGTCAGATAGGACTTCCCATCTTCCTGGCTTCTTCACCTCATTCATCCCAAGGAATTCTTTCCATTCTTGAATTAGGATAAGAGAGTCATGAACAGCTTAATCTTTCATTGGGAAAGACCAGAGGAAGACTCACAAATCTGCCACTAATCCCCATTTTAGCCCTTTTGTTTTCCTCTTTTCTTCTTTTTTCCATGAAATGAAGTTCTCGGAAGCTGTTGTTTTCTGAGTAGGCAACAGAGAAAATTAATTCAATTAGAGTTTAATTATGCACATATGGTTTCCTTACTTTTTCCCAGGTAGAGGATCCAAGACAACGAATCACTGCTTATTTCTGTATTGGGAAGTCTTTCCTGTCTGTCACAGGTTGTTCTTCTTAAATTGGAAAGCCATTAAACATTATCACACTTTGTGGAAGAAAATACTCAGAGACCTGAAAGTCTTCCAGCACAGATTGATTTATAGAGAATAAAAGCAAATTTTATCAAGAGAAACAGAGACCTCAACAGTAGTTTACTTTGGATTTCTATAAAGCTTAAGGAAACCAAATGTGGTTTCCCTTACAAAATGATTTCCCAGAACAACTTATGTGTCTTGTTTTTCAATATAGTCTCTTATTTGACTATATCTGTAAGTAATTCCGAAATGCCAGTTTTCGTGCTACTGTTGCCTGTGTTTCCCAGTTATAGAGTAAACCAGCTACTAAAATCCTCATTTTAAATAGAAAAAAAAATAGACAATTCAAAAAGCTATTCAGTACATGTAACTGCATATGAAATAAATAGCAGTAGATCTACTTTATAATGATAAATGGGATCTTAAAGAGATAGAATAGTTTGTTTGATTGCTTTGAGGGTTCACCTCCATAAAAGCTTATTTTAAATAAGTTTTGTATTTAGAACTGTGGTTAACTGTCATGGAGGGCAATTTCTTCTGTCCCTCAGAAAATGCGTTGTTGGATCTGGCAGAGAAAGAGATCTTTTTTTTGATGTGGTCACTGTTATCTAGGAACTAGACAGAGTTCACTATCCCTTAGGAACTGGTCTTGAGATTTTTTAATGCTACCTGTAAAACATCCATTAAGTGTTAATTGTTATTGTTTGCAGACAGCCAGGGACAGGTTTTTATTGGTGATTGGGAGGGAAAACCTTGCTTCAGGGTACCAAGGTTTTGTTTTACACAATTCAAATATTTCTATAATCCAGGTTAGTTTTTCAGGGAGCTTTTTCCTTTTTTTTTTAATTTTAATTTTGAGATTGAGTGATCAAGGGGAAATTAAATAGATAGTATTTTATTTCATATAGTGGCTCTGCTGGTGCATCCAAGCCTATGTATATAGACTTAAGTATACATCTAGGAAAACTCAGTCAATTATGACTAAGCCAATAAAAAGTTAAAACTGCTTGATTTAATTTAGATAATATGGCTTCTCAAGAATAAGGCGTAGGAAATACAAGTTTCACCAGGGAAGTTGTTCACTTCTGTCATATATATATATATAAATGTTTGTAAGTAATTATACTGATGTGAAATGGACTCCAATTTCAAGTAATTGTTACTAAACTTCAGGAAGAAGCTGAGTTAAATTTTGTTTTAAATTTCTTGAGATTCCTATGGATGTTTCTGTACTTCTCCAATTGAATTTTTTAGCCTAATATAATTCTGTGTTATTTTTGTCAAGGTACCATTTGAGAGGAGAACAGATTGATGGTGTGATATGACACAGGCATATGACCTGTGTCATCCGTCATTAATGTTTTACAACTAATTTTGAAATTAGCATTTGTTTTCTTATTAATGTGTATTACAAGCAAATTAGTGAGTATTTTGCTTTCTTCTTTTCAAGATAGAAGCTGTTTCTCACATGACTACATGCCATTGGTTTGGAATTTGTTTTCTGTATGGTGTAATTTTGTGACATAAATATAAATCAAATCTCTCCTTCAATCTCTCTTTAAAAATGGAAGAGCAGCACATCCAAAATTCCTTCTCAACCCCATCAAAGATGTTTGGTCTAGTTTTAGATGAACATAATGTTTTCCAGATTTGATCTTTATTAATTGTTTAATAAAAGCAGATGAGGATTTTAGAATCTTTGCATCCTCATTGTATCCGACCTTTCAAACTGGGATTTTCACTCAGATCAATTTTGCTACTGATCGGATGTGCTAAGTGAATTATTATTATTATTTATTTTGTTTTTAAAAATGTGGCTCATCAGTTGAAGTGAACTACTCCTGATGACTAGAAAAAACGTTTTAAGGGTTCCGTTATGATAAAATCATTTTACACTGGTCTTCTAGAGCAGCAGTATTGAAAGGAAGTGTGAAGGTAAGCATGCCTGTTTGCAAAATCTTCTCATTGGGGAAATATCAGACTGATTATCAGTAAGCTTCATAATTGCTTAACAAAGAGTTACTACAGGTCTAGGTGTCTGTGATATCTAGGTATTGATAGATTACTGTGGATAGCTATCTGGATATCTCCATTTCTCATCAATTTCTTAATGCCCGTACACCAAAAATCATTTTTGTATTTTCGTCCTTTCTTCTTTCTATATTTAAGCTACCCACCTGATATCTGCGATAAGAAAACTGGAAAAAAAAAAGTGGGTGTGTTCCTCAGATGCTTCTGTGAAAATCCACTGCCTTAGACAGTAGCATATTCCCTAACTGCTTGAACGATGCTACTTGACTTTGCAGAGAAGTGGTGTAGGGCTGCTCGCATGGTCCGTTTGGCAGCCGGCAGCTGTAGCACTGGGGAGGTGGGAATGGCCAAGAGCTAGAGAGGAAGTGAGAGGGTTGCAGCACCCTTAGCTGCTGCACGCAGTGGGCAGGGAGTCAAGCCCTTGGGCCGCAGCAGAACGAACATCTCAGGACAGGTCTGTGCCTACAGAACGTGCTTGATCCAGATGTTTCCTGCCTAAAAGCTGTCCAAGTCTAAACTTTATCCCCCTTTTATGTGCTTTTTTAAGGGAAGAGGTTCTACTGGGGATGCCTGGCAGTTAGAAAAAGAAAATACAATTGTCCTTTATAAAAGAAAATGGGATAATCCAGTTAATCTCGTTACATCAACTTTTTTTTTTTCTTAAATCTTGCATGTCTGACTTTTTTAGGAAAGTGAGTGCTTATATGCATTCTTTGCATTGTATTCATTGAAAAATGAATACTCTCTCTCTGTTTCCAGTTTTCTAGTGAGGGAGTGGAAGATGTATTGAGTATTGTAATTACAGAATATGTGAGAGAGAGAGAAGTCTGAGGAAGTGTTAATGTTACTGCAGTCTTATCATTTATATTATTTTAATCTTACAATTCAGAAATATTTTTAGTTCAAGATATTTTACATTTGTTTGATCTATTGGCCTTGAAAAAGCTAGTGTTGGATTGATTTAATATGCTTGATAGGACAGTATTGTGAACTTTTTAAGTAATGGTCTTGAATATTCTATCCAATACTGTAAAGACCAGTTCTACCAGAAGGTAGAACTTGTGATTTAATTACGACTTTTTTTTTTTTTTTTCAAATTTGTCTTCTTTTCCATCCTTAGGACAGGGAAAAATGAAGTACTGTGAGCTTGATAGTAAGACAGTATCTCCCATACATATTTTAGATATCCTAGTGAACGCTGGTCCTCAGCGTGGATGGGTGACTTTACCAGGAAAACTCTGAATCCTTGTTTGCCCAACTGGCAAAGTTATGTGCTCTCCTGCTTCCTTAGACACTCTGTCTTTCTTTGGGCTTCTGTCCCCAAATCTTCTCACTTCTAGATTAGCGAGGTAGCTCTGTTGAGAAACACTGAGTAACAACACAAGGATGCTGGCTTCTCTAGATTCAAAAAAGGTTTTGTGAGTGTCCAGTCTGCTCTTCTGCGTGATAACAATAATATATAGGATTCTACAGGTTGGTGATTTGGTTATTCTGGAGTTCCTGGTGAGATTTTGTATATGTATCAAAAAGTTGATTAGACTAAGTCCATGTTGATTTTTTTTTTTTTTGGATAAAGATACAGGACTTTTTCTTCTCAACTTAGTAGCAATTTCTCTCTTTTCTAGGAAAATCACTAGAGGAAATTCCTAAGAAATTCTTAATAGTATTGGGGATCTGGGACTATTTGAGCCGTGAAGGTTGATGATAGTTTGCGTGAAGATGGAGTATTTATCCCTTCTGACAGTGAAGGTCTTGATTCATGACAACACATATGACGATGCTGAAGCTATGTGAGAGTAAATGCTGTCTTTTATAGGAACTCCATATTTGACAGAGGTGTTAGAAACTTTCAGCCATTGAGGCAAGTTATTTGTGTAGTAAAGAGAGTGTATTGACAATTTACAGTAAAAAAAAAAGTATTTGTTTAGTGCATCTTTTGGTTGCCTTTGCAAATACAAATTTTACAAGGAAAATACAAAACTTGCTTGCAATTTTAGGTGACATCTTTATTATATATTGGATTTGTTTCTAGGGTTAAACATATACATTTGTATTATGTATTATTGTTAATAGATAGAAAGTCCACATTAAAATGGAAGCTGACAAGTACTAATGGTGATTTGTATCAGGCCCAATAACCTACACTCACCCGCTACCATAAAACAGATACCTGCCACAGCACAGGAAATCATCAAGGAACTTTATTTTAATTGCATGGTACTTTGATATATTTTGTATTTGCTCATGTGCTTTTCATTTCCCTTAATCCAATAACATTGCTGGTGGTTTGTACTATGTGAGTGAGTGGCTACTTGTCTGAGAGCTCACCAATTATTATTATAATAGAACTGGAGGATGAAAGAACAGTCTCTCTGTGTTGAAACGGTACAATAATGTAAGAATAAAATGTATGTTGTTTAATTATTTGTTTTTGCCATGTAGTGTTATAGTTACTGCTAAATATGACTTTTAAATGGCTAATATAGCAAAAGAATTAAAAAACAACAAAAAATAGGTTGGACCTCACTTGACCTTTCTGACGTTCAGTCAGTTAAAAGGTTTGTAAGACGTTTAATTACCAAATGGTATGATCATTATTCATCTCATCATTTGATATATAACGTCAAGTGAATTGCCTCCCTGGAGTGCAGTGCGTTTCACAGATCAATAGATTTAGTAAGAGCTTGAAGGAGAGCTTTAAACATTCATAGAAAAGAAGAAAAAGTATATCCTCCTTGTAAAATGGCTTATGTAGTTATTCTGTGAGCTTAAAGGAGCTATTGTTTTATTTACTTCTCAGGAATACAGAATCCTGTGACATAAAGGCTTTTATTAAAACATTTTAAACCTCTTTATTGAAATTAAAGCATACTGTTTCTTTTTTATTTTGTTTTGTACATGGATTGAATATAATAGAGTAGCTTTAAAAGTCTTATCCTGAGCATCTCCGCTGTATGGTAGATAACAGCTTCATTCAAATCTGTTAAAATAATTGGGCTTATTTTAACAGGAATATTTCTTTGATACAGTGCAAAAAACACAGCATAACAAAAGTCTGTCTAAATTCACTATACATGATTGCTTAAACTGTTGATTTTATTTATTTATTTATTTAAAATGTTTTGTGTATTATAACTGTTTTTTCTTTCATTCATTGTGTTTTTTGAGGGTATTTATGCACACTTGGAGATAAAACAATGAGACTTATTCCTGATTGGCTAATTTAATACTTGTAGAATAATTTCTTCGTGATTTTTTTTAAATTAATTACACATAGGATAGTTACATATAGGATACATGCATGTAGGATACATTGTGCTATTTGTGCTTTTCCTAGTATATTCTCTGAGGCTTGTTCAATATATGTGAGCCTATATGAGTATATTGGACTCTACCTCTGTCATCCTTCATCTCTGGTGGAAGTTTTCCAGATGACTGTAGGAGATTTTTAGAAGAGTTTGGGCACTGGTATTTGTTGCTCTTTCTTCTGAAAGCTTTAGCTGCTTGATGAGCTGTCTTCATTGACCAGATGAAGGAGATGCTTCTCTGCTTTTATTTTGATCTGTTTAAGAAGTAAAGAAATAAAAGCATATTTTCTCTCCTAGTTTAATGAAGATATACCTTAATTTAGGTTAAATTTGCCTCTTGGTCCTGGTGCTTATCAGGCAACTGAGGGAAAATTACAGTTCAGCTAAACAGATTCATATTGCTGTGGGACAGAAACAACATTTACTGCAAAATTCTACTTTTTTATTCATCTATTATTAATAACCCATCATCTATTTTAAGATTATTTTGAATTAGGAATGATATCTAAGCTTCCTAAATCCCGGGCTCTCCTTCCTTTCCTTGAGCTGCTGAGCGGCATTGGAAATGCCATAGCTCTCACACCTCTTAGTCCTCAGCACTACCTCAATAACTCTTATGCGGAGCCTGTTGATACTGGAGCAAGGAAATTCTCACCTGGTTCTGACAACAACCTGAGGTTGTTCTGACAACAACCTAGAAAAGCAGGTTGTTCTCAGCAGGAGACTTGGGAAGTCTTAGATGTTTACTGTGTGCAATCTGTGTAAATGTGAAAATCTAATTTGCCTGGGCTCTTGCACTAGCACTTGCAGCACTTTTCTGTAAATCAGCAAATCAGATGATACCTATTTCAGTAATATGCAAGTTAGCTGTAAAATGTGTTCTTCTTTTTAGCTATTTTATGAATATCCCCTGCCGTCATGATCTTTCCTTGCCACTTTCTTGAGTTTCAGGAAAAACACTGATTTGGGAGTTTGCTTTGCGCTCTGCCAAATGACATAAATAGATTCCATTCCTATGGAGACTTTCTCAATAAGGAGCTAGAATTTGAGAGGAAATCTGTGGGTTTTTCTGCTGAGGCTGAGCATCCAACAGCCTTTTTGTCAAAAAGAACACTTAAGGATAATTAGAACAATTAACATTGGAGTTAGTTAGGTTGATGCATTAATTGTTTTGATGATACCTTCATCTGTAGCTTGATATGACAGTATCTGAGCCATCAGAACTCCAGTGTGCATACATTTAATTTTAAGGTGCTTGCTACGTGTTTGACTGAATTGTGATGTACATTTTGCATTTCGTAGCACTGTGATTATCAAGAGTCCTGTCTTCCAAGGTGGTGTAGAAAAATCAGATGACTCTTCATTTTTTAGTATATGCCAACAAATATTTGATTGCTTGGGCAATATAATATCTATTTAAAGTATGACGTCCATTTTGGATAAATTATAATAGAACTGTTTAGTTTCAGCATCATCTCAGCATTGTAATTTGGTGGGTGCCATGAATGTTAGAGAATCAGCTGACCAATGTCAAGAGTGTAGTAAAGCATCAAGAGAACCATAAATACCAGATGTGTTATACTAATATCAAGATGGGCCACTTCTGAATGTTTTTTCAAGCACAGAACATGAAGGGAGAAGAAATCAAGGGAATTGATGTAAGATTTTATTTATAGCTCTGTCTCTTCACATTAGGAGTTGCTATATTGTGCGTTTGCAGCTAATTTGAGATACTCTCACAGCTTTTTCATTTAGCAAATGCTTTGAAATTTAACAAAATATTTTAAAAACCCTAATATTGCAAACACTTTCTGCTTCTCTTTTATTCTGGTCCTGGTCATGCAAATAAGACTTCCAGAACTATGGCGAATATAATTTATATGATGTTGTCTGCCCTAAGTTGTTTTGCATTTGGGAGAAGCAATCATTTTGTGTGTACCCATACCAGAAGCAGCTTTAATCTTGCTGTTTTGAAAGGCAGTAACTGCGTAATTGTTACAGTAGGGTTTTTGGTAGGACACTGCAAATCCACGTGGGACACTCTGTGTACTTGCCAAAATCTATGTTGGTTTGATTTATGAGTGTCTGCAATGACTGGATTAACTCTAGGTCTGATAAGTTTGGACATCCTGAAGATCTATCATGGTTTTGCAGAAGGCTCAAAGCAGTGTCTCAAAATTTGACTCCTTCATTCATTTCATCCTGCCCATCTTCCAAGTACCTGTTCCAAGTACTGATATACTGTGTGACTTAGCTCATAAGAGCTGGGCTAAAATTTGACTATCAGTTAGCTTGGAATACTTAATACTTTTTTTTTTTTTTTTTGGTACAGTAACCCTCTAAAGATCAAACACTTTATGAATTACATTGCCTGTCACATTGCAAAACCTGCTAGCCACGCTGCCCAGTTTGGGTTTCCATCTTTGGGAGATGGAAGCCAACCAGTGGGAAACTGGTTTATAGAAATAATTAGCAGAATTATAGTTGGTGCTTCTGTTGAACTTTTAGCTTTTTTTTTTAGTTAGTTAAAAATGTAGTTAAATATACATTTGCTTAATTTCCTTGATTGCTTTTTAATGAAGACTTTTGGTTCCTTTTCCCCCCATATCCTCCTTCTCCTGCAAGTTAAAACAAAACAAGGCAAAACAACTCTAGCAATTAAAATAAACTATGTAAGACCTAAAAGTTGTGGGAATACTGAGCTCACAAGAATTATGAGTCGATATAAACTAAATTTTCCACCTGGAATTTGCATTCACAAAAGTTGATCCACTGATACTGGAAGCTTCCCAAACTGGGGCTGTGCAGCAATTCTTAGTTTCCCCTGCCATCTCTTTGAATATGTTTGGGTGCAGGGAAGGGTTGAGAATACTTTTCTTAAAAATGGAGTTCTTAATCAGTGCTTGTAATTAATCAGTGATATAGAACCTGATTTATTAATATACTCTCATGAGGTACAGTATCCCTCTCAGGTAAGAGTTATGTGTGTCAGTCCATTTTAAGCAGCTGGTGTAAAGAGTTTGTTTTTCTGCCCTGGAGCAAGTATTTTTGTCCCAAAATGTCAATAATTTTTAATTGGAAACACATAAAACTGGGAGAATATTGTACATAATTAGTCAGATCTAGAAAATACCTTCTCTTAAAGTAAAATCTCTTTTTTTTTTTTTAGTAACAATTGTGTATGAATATGAATAAATGAAAGAATTTGTAAGTAAAAAAATAATGTCAAGCACTAAAAAATACTTTTGGAAATGTATTATCTTATTGTTGGATTACAATGTATGGTACAACTCTGGTGATATTGAAAGTACAGAGGCCACTGATTAATTAACTCTTTTCTCTGGTGCTCTGGCCTTGGGTTTTGCAACCTGTACTGAGGTCATCCTTGCTGTGACTCCACAGAATAAAAAAATAGTAAAAAAGTAGAATAAAATTCTACTTCATTATCTTAAATTGAAAGAAGAATGTTCTTTTATTGCCACTCAAATTGTTCACTATTTTTTCTACTGTTAATCAGCTAGATTAATGACAGTTTGTGTAGGATGGTCAGAGATAGGTATATTGAATGTGGTGACTCATTGTGTGGTGCTTGATTGAAAAGTAAGGAAATGGTTGCAAGGAAAATGGACTAGATTGTTTGGACTTTGCTATATATCATTAACATTTGGAGTGATGTTTCCATTAATTAGGATAAGTTGTAACATTAAAAGCTAAATTCTTATTTTATGGTGCCAGAGAGTCACTCTGAGGCATCAGGTGTGCTCCTCCACCTGTCTGGATCTCACCTATCTGATTTGTGTTACTTCTGATCCCAAAAACTTGGTGAAAAAAGTAGCAGGAAGGAGAAAATCCACGTGGGAACGGATAATTCTGAAGTGAGCACAAACAGAAGTCTACATGTGTGTAGCAGAGAAAGGGGAATAGCTGTTAGCCTTCTAAAAGAGATGTTACTCGCAATAGAGAAACACTGCAAGAGAAATTCAGAGTGTAGAAAAAGATGAATGATTCTTATAAATAGTGTGACAATGAAAAGAGGAAAAGGATGGGAAAAGTTGGGAAAGCTCTGGGACATGAGTGTGTATTAAATCAAGAATCAATCTAGACAAGTTCTGCAAAGAGCTTGAGTAAAACCTATGCTTAGCTTGTGTCCTGTGACACTTAGTGGCATTGATCTGTTTAACTGTTTTGCAATTTGCTGCTTTAAAATTGTTCTCTGTTGGTACAAAGTAAATTTGAGCCAGGAAGGCAATGTGTATAAGTTTTGTGTATTTTATGTTATATTTAGTAATTAAAGCAGATGATTTCCACTGCAGTATGCAGTGATATTGCAAAGGATTAATATTCTTCTGTGTTTTATTACCTATTAGTCATATTAATAATATTCATACCAGTTAGCACAAACACCAGGCGATGTGACGTGATGGGCTGAAGTTCCTTGCAAGGTGCTTACAGGGAAGTAGGAAAGCAAAGCGCAGCAGCTTTGTGTAGTCACTGGCACGTCGTGGTGCAAACCTAGGCCCATGCTTCAGGATTTGTGTTATATTTATTTTATTTTTTGCCCACATGCATGCAAGTCCTGGATTCATGCCAGTGTCAGGCAGATATTTCCTATTTATCTTTACTGTGTTTCTGCTTCAGCAGCTTCCTTTTCTCTTCCCTTTTTGCTTTTGATTCTGTCTCTGAAGACCACCTTCATCAGTCCTCAGGAAGGAAGTTAGAAGAATTTTTCCTGTTGCTGGGCTGCCGTATCTAGTATTTGAAATGCAGGAATAGATGCAGGTCACATTACCTAGTGTAGTGCTAGCTAGAATTAGTGTATATTCCGATGAAGTTTTATATTTATGGTTGATTCTTTAATGGGTTGCAGTGTTGTAACTGTAAGTAGACTGATGAAAGTGGTATCCTTACATTATATATATATTTTTGAATCATGAGCATATTGTTTTCTGAAAAAAATAGGATCCTGAATATTAAGCTGTTAATTTTTTCTTTCTTTTTTTAAAAATTTCTTTAGCTAACTTCACTTTTTTCCATTCTTTTTTTCAACTTAGTTTCCAGAATCTATTGTGAAAAGTGTTTACGTATTTGAACATGTGTGAAATTTAATTCTTGGTTTTGCTATTTCTTGTGTTATTATTATATTACTTAGCTGGCATAATGATGTTGTGGCTCTTTATGCAATTTATTGTACAAGATTTTGTCTATGAAACCATTTTTATTATTAAAGTTTAAATTATAATTTGAGTTCAGTGGACTTAAATTAGCAAAGCTGTATATCTCCTTTGTGAGACTATTAAAGATTGTGAAAATTCCTCTGTCTGTAACTTTATAGTGAGAGGAACTCATTCATTAAATAAATAAGGTGGATATGAATTTCCTATCTGTTACAGAAGCACAAAAGGGAAAGTCAGAATACATAACAGGCTTATATGTGATGTATTTTAGTCCAGTGTGAATGAACAGTGTGCTCAGCAGTCGTCTTATCAATAAAGTAAGCTCACCAAATGTGAGTACAGCTTCTGCTACTCGCTCATCAGAGATGGAGACTCTGGTGAACAAGCCACAAGGACAAATCCCTCCCCACTTGTGGGTCTGCTGAACACGCAGTAATGTGTCCTGGCTCTACCTGCGTGCCGAGCACAGGGCTCGGTGCATGAATGAATGCCATTCTCCCTCGTAAACCCGATCCTCAGCGTGCTTCTGGCAGTAATGGTGTGCAAGATATATGCTGTCTTCTGTGATCTAATTTTGATTTCATACTAAACAGCATAATGAATGGAATGAGCTGAAGAGGTTATATTACTTGTCCTGTAACAAAACCATGCCATTCTTTACAAGCAGCTGTTATTCTGTTGAATAAATAAGAGATGACATAGGTGCACTGGAGTATTCAAAAGCATGACTGAATTACTGAGAGGAGTTATTGTACCTGAGCTAACGACCACATACCCATAGCTATGGGAAATACTGTGCTATATTAATCCTTGCTAAAACTCCATTTGAATTATTGCCTTTAAATTAATTTGGTTTGTCAGGTTCTGTTGCTGCACCAATAACAGGCAATAGTTTAAAAACCAGAAAAGGGAGCTCTTTATACTGAGACTCAACTTGAGATTATCCTACAATATTGCAGCAAAAGTTGCTAATAGATACCATGATGTTAGAAATCGTTTTATTTCCTTTTTCTTTTAATATATACTATTTAAAGTATGCTGATTATCTTATTCTTAATATTTAATGTAGTGCTGGAAATATTTTTATGTGGTCTATTTCCCTCTTTATCCTGCTATGAGAGTTATCAGCTTGCGAATTCTTACTGCTAGACTTGACTCTGAATTCCTGTGTTCTTGTGGCTTGGCCTTCCCTGCAGAAAGTGCCCTGCTGTGGAATTGTCTATCTCCTAGGCTACCATAGCCTAGATTTGCTATTTTTGACATACTTTTGTAAGGAAACAGAAGTTTCATAAGTTGATATGATCATACTATCTATCTGTCTGTCTGCCTGTCTTCTGTAAGGATTCTTGGACCTATTGGCCAATTTCAAACAATTTTGATGGAGAAATAGAGACCTCAAAGATATTAATATCCATAAAAACAGATGGTCTATATAATGGAACCACCCAAAATAGCATCTCTGCTGAGAAAAAGGCTGCAGCCTAAGAATGTCCATGCTATTAATCATAAGTTCTGTGGATAGGAGAACTCCTTAGTTTTTTGTTGTTGTTTTGCCACATGGCATTTAATAGAATTGCATTTGAAAATATTAATTCATAGGATTCATCCTGAGTTAATTCACAGGCATCCTCAACTCTTAAAATATATTTTAGTTCATGTTTCACAAAGAATGATCACTGTAACTTATTACTCTAATATTAAATTATGAAAAGAACATTCTCACTTAAGTTTAGAAGAAGAAAAAACGTTGGAAGATAATTATGGACCTTTTCTGTTCAGAATTTCAGTCTCTATTGGTCAGAATAAAACGTGTGCAGTTCAGTCACATTGTATCTTTGCAGGAGATATATGCTACAGAGAAAACTCATGTTTGAAAGATGCCCAGTCTGCTGATAGAAAAACTCTAGTGATTGTGGTTCATCTCTACAAGTTTTTACTAGCATATAAAGTGCTGTATACCATTTAACACACTGCACTTCAGTTTTGCAGCTTAGCTTTGAATTCTCTTATTTACAACATAGCAGTGTACAAATTCTAGGGTAATATAATAATAATTATATACATAAATAGTAAATATCAATATAATAGCCATTTTAATGCTTATCATATTGAAATCTGCCTTTAGACCTCTAATGTTTTTCAGATGTTACTGTCCTGCAGTTTTCTGGAATGGAATGCAAGTAGGGTTTTGTCATTTTCATATTATTAGATGTCTGTCTTAAGCTATTATCTAATGCAATAAGGGTTTTGTTGGATGAATAGAAGACATATCAGCAAAGAAAGATCTTAGAGGTAGTTTAGGTTTTAGGTTATTTTAGCTGTATTTTTAGAGAAACTGTCAACAGTAAAATGGTTAACAACTGACCCTCCCTTCTGCAGAACAATATTTCTAAGCAGAATATAATCACTACTTTAATTTATATGTAATTTGTAGGTTTAGCAGTGCAGAAGGTTAGATAAGAGTGAGTTCAGATAAAAATTTACTCCTCAACTCTTGTTTTTGGTAAAAGAGTAAGAAAAAAAGTGCAACTTCTTGGACAGAACACCTGAGTGAGTAGGCTAGAAGAGGCATGAAATATTTAAAATGGAGCCGTCTCCTATAAAGGAAATTTTTGGAAAGAAGAGCCTTTTCTTTTTATCATCCTGAAAAGTTGTAAGAGTCAAATGTAAATTTTCTATAAGAATCCTCATTACTCCCTCAAGGAATAGAACAAATTTTACTTGGTCAGATGCCTGAAGTTAAGAAGTGACTGATTTTTCCCATGTATTTCACAGCTATGTAGTCTTATCTGTCTCCTGTAGATTTGCATGGATTATTTTCATAGGGCTCCGTGTTCTTTATAGGCTGGATGGCAGTAGCTGGTGAGATCATTCAGTATGATGTTCATTCATAGATCCAGCATGTATCTACAGCATACCATGCCCGTTACTGTCATTTCTGTATGTCTACCTTGACTTCAGGCATAGAGTTCATCTCACCAGATCTGTGTCTACACCTGAGCTATTTATAAAGATGCCTTTTATGGACTTTGGAGAGAAATGTGTTACTTATGAGGTTTGATTCATCTGGTCTATAATAGTCATCCCTATTAAAAGAAGATGAATTACTTCCAGAATTGCTTCTTTCTCTCTGCTAATTTTAAGGGGAGTTTAAAGGACTGGTTCAGACATGGGGACAGTGCGATAGGAACTTAAAGTCAGTTGGGATGAATTCCACCCTGAATACTGTGAATGCTTCTGTATGAACTGCCTGCAAGGCTTGCAGACCACTGCTGAAATTTTGGGGAAGCTTGACATTTATTTACATCTAGCTACCATAATGATGGTCAAGTTTGACAACTGAGGAAGAGTATGCATTTGATGGCAAACCATTCTTCCTTCCTTTGCCTTTTCCCTCCATTCTGTGAAAAAAGCATTGTGTCAGAAATCCATCCTTTCCTGATGTGTCCCCATAACATGCAGTGTTNTGTGAAAAAAGCATTGTGTCAGAAATCCTTTCCTGATGTGTCCCCACAACATGCAGTGTCGCTGCCTGCATCCCTTCCAATTCCAGCAGCAGAAGCAGCACAGGGCCTAGAGAACAAGCTCTACACTAAGTAAGGCTAAATAGCGGTACTGAGCAAACAGTTCATATTGAGAGCACAGTCTACCCAGTGCGTTGCTGGAACATAGGTCCTGAGGAAACGAACAGTGTAGGATCTAGTAATGAAGGATGGAGAAAAGGTCGTGCAGAGGAGGTTGAAATGATGCCATATGAACAACTTTACTTCAGGCATGTTCTGTTTTTTCAAATGCTTTGCTTTTGCAACCTCAGCATTCCTCTAATGTAGAAGTTTAAACAAAAAGTCTAGGTTTTCTTTTGAAAAAGTAATCAAAATAGGAGTTCTTTAATGTAGGATTGCTGACCTCACATTTATCATAATGTTTTGAAATTTAGATCCACACCTCAGACTTCACCATTTCATCTACTTCATCTTGCAGAATTAGGTTCTCATTCTCTGTGGTACCTAGTACAATACAGAAAAACNTCACCATTTCATCTACTTCATCTTGCAGTTCTCATTCTCCGTGGTACCTAGTACAATACAGAAAAATGAGACACACATTGCAGGTAGACTTAATAATTGATAGAAATTATGCAATATATTATAAACATATGTATCACATTTCATTCAAACAGATCCCTAAGCACTTTAACCTATCTATAAAAGAAAATTTCTTTTTTTTTCCACTTGCTTAAATGCACCCTCTGCTGGGGTAAAACACAACAGCTGTGGAGTGCAATGTGATCCACAAGCACAAGTGTTCAGGAGTTTTGTTTTATGGCTCATCTGAAACACTGTGGGCAGCCACAGTCCTCTTAAGACTGGACATATTCCTCTTAAGACTGGAAATAGATTTAGTGTTGATTCACAGTGGAAAGTGTCACCAGCGTAATGTTGAACTGGAGTTGTTTTTTTCTGTTTTCAAGTCAGATTTTGCTTTGCATTCACTGAGTTGAAGTGATAAAGATTTTGGTATTTGTAGTTGTGTCTCAGACCTTCCATGTCTGTTTTATTTCAGTCAAAGGACTTTGGAAATAGCATGATGCAACCTCAGAATGTAGCACGTTGCGAAAGAGTGGCTGAAAGCACTTCGTTTCTTTTCAGAGTGACATTCATTGTGGGTGTCCCTACTTAAAAGAAACAACCCCAGAAGGCAACATGAGTTTATATTGAGCTCCTTGTTGGTTCTGAGAGTCGTATTAATTTCCTAGGAGTCTTGCCTCAGGTGGAAATGAGTGACAGCAGACATACAGGGACCAGCATCTGAGGCTTACTGCTAGATAGATGGATCTTTCCAAGGAATTAGTATTAGAAGCCTTGCAGATAGCATAAAGGAATTAAAATCGAAATGGAGATTATTTACTCTGTTCTTGTTAAGCGGTAGTCCAGAAAGAGTAGATTGGCAGTAGGTGTCCACTCATCAGACAAGCACATTGAGCAAAACAAAGAAAATAGGTGCTTTTTCATTACTTTTTAAAAAATTCTTTAGGAAAGAATGAAAGGAAGGCTCACCTCAAAATTAGTCACTTTGAGGAGATATTGTTTCAAACCTTTGCTCATGTCATCATCGAAAAGGCCAGTAACTTTAAAAGCAAATAGACTTTTTTCCCATTTTTTTTCTGTATCTTCTCTAACCATAAGTGAATTCCTTCATCTCTCGTGTCTTCTGCACACTTCACACTCTACTGGTCTGGATACATTGTGTGTACGCTAAGGCTGGCCTGAAGCTTGCAAGAGGTCATATTCTAGGCATTTTCCTCTTGTCTGTCAGTTCCACAGGTAGAAAAATATGTCCAGTCATATTTAATTGTTCCTCACCCATCCCTGCCTTTTGACTGTGAATTTTGTCACTAAAACCAAAAATATTTGCGATTACAGAGAATCTACTAGCAATCTTCTAATTAAGAGTTTCCTCAGCTTTCAAGCTGATGTTCCAGTAAGAGTTAATTTGGGGACTCTCTGACCCTTAGGTGTTAGTGTTTTTACTGAAGTGAAGCTGATTTTCCTCCAAGACCGTGTAGAGTTTTCTAGAAAAGAGCATTTCATGGGTTTGAACTGCATGATTCAGAGGAACCTTTCCATGTCTCATACCCCCTCCCACACATCCCTTTGCAACCTGTCACTGGAGATGGGCACTCATGTCCATGCTGGGGCCTGCTCCCGATGGACACGCAGCTGCACCAGCGACCCATCCAGAGGGAACTGGGGACTGTCGTCACGTGCGTGCAGCTGTCTGAGATGAGGANGACCCTTAGGTGTTAGTGTTTTTACTGAAGTGAAGCTGATTTTCCTCCAAGACCGTGTAGAGTTTTCTAGAAAAGAGCATTTCATGGGTTTGAACTGCATGATTCAGAGGAACCTTTCCATGTCTCATACCCCCTCCCACACATCCCTTTGCAACCTGTCACTGGAGATGGGCACTCATGTCCACGCCGGGGCCTGCTCCCGATGGACACGCAGCTGCACCAGCGACCCATCCGGAGGGAACTGCTCTGATCCGACCGCCTTGGTCATTGGGAGGGAACTGCTCTGATCCGACCGCCTTGGTCATTGCTGGGGGCTGTCGTCACCTGCGTGCAGCTGTCTGAGATGAGGAACACGGTGCTGCAGCTGATCACGCAACCTAGTTTTAAACCACCACCTATGAGTTGTTTCTCTTTTCTAGCAGTATATCCTGTTGCGTATGGTTGGGTGGGAAAGTTAAGCCAGTAGCAATGTCAGTGTTCGCTTAAGAAGCCTTTGCTCACTCCAGCTAAACGGTATTGGCGGGTATATTTTCAGGTGTATTTTGTCACATGAAGGCTACCATGTAACACCGTGCTCTGAAATTGCTCTAAACAGGGCTTTCTTTCCAAATCTTTCCACACCGTAAAGAAAATGTAGCAACTTTCTTCTGAGGTTCAGTGTCACATTGACTGCTTTATCTTCTCAATTCATGCTGAACCTGGTGGGTCCAGTGATTTTGTATTTAGATAATTAAATTAGTATCCTAGGAATTTGCTTTGAGACCATGTGACTCATTCAGACAAAGATATATGATATATGGTTAGATAAACATTGGCCTTCTGGGTGAACTATCTACAAGTCTGCCGTCTGACTGCCAGCCCATCATTTTTCTAGCCATTTCAACACTAGAAAAAATATTTTTTTTTTTACAGTTTTAAAGTAAAATAACCTGTGTTTTGCTCTCACTACATTACAAAATTGAAATGCATGTAATTATAAATATTATGAATGACAGATCTGAAGAGGGAAGAGTGTTTCTGTAATATGGGCAGTATAATTTTGGTTTAGCTTCGATTTCTTTTTTTTCTTTTTCCCAAATTCCTCCAAATTAGGATGATCTGAGAAGCAATTAATGTTAAATGGGATCAGAGGACTTCTGGTTCATACCTACAGATGACTCTGTTCACTTAGCAATATCGTCTCTAATTTTGCATCTCCTCAATTATCAGTGTGAGATTTTAGAGCTTCCACATCAAATTATTCAGACTTCACTCTGATATTTTGACATCTAGATAGAACAGTGGGTTTCTGAGGCAGAGAAATAAAAATACAGATAAAAAGTGTAATTTTGTCTTTTCACCCAGGAAAGCACTTGTGTTCAGTTCAAAATAATGAAGATTTTTCAGCAAGTCTTGACTTCGAACAGTCTCCTCCTTTTTGACTGAAGTATGAATCTGCAGCATAGTTTATCTCACTCTGGTCAGACCAGGAATAACAGGGCAGAAGGAGGGTGTGGGTGAAGGGAATGCAGGGAAGTTATGAATTTATCTCAGAAATTTATCTCAGAATCTTGTTTGTTGGCAGCTTTGCGAGCATCATGGCGGGGTTCTGTGAAGTCAGATTTTCTGTAGTCATCATGAAGGGCATAGTCCACACGCTGCAGCTATGTAGGGCTGGTGCAGATCCCGTGCCTATCACCGTGACAGGAAATTGTTACAGGTTATTTCTTCTACCCTTGGGGTGACCAAATCCAAACTCCAGCCAGAGATAAACAGAAATATTTATCACCCTCCAAGACAGCAATTACCAAGAACAAAAAGCTTGGAAAAGACCCATACTGGATATTAAATAACTTGTTATAGATCTCTCTTTACTATGCAAAGAGTTCCATGTATCACTTGTGCTCATTAAATTCCGGTCAAATTAATTTTCTAGGTACAAGCACCAAATTCAGAGCCAGGATGGATATTCCTGGCAGTAGTGAAAACATAAAGTTTTTGCAAGATACATAATAGTACCTCCTCTGCTTTTTCTTTAATCTGTGTCTCAGAATCAAGTTTGCTGGTGAGTTGTAAACAAAAATTAAATTTCCCTGCATTAAGTGCACAAACCAGTGTTTATGCACTGCGGAACTGGCTGGTCTTCGAACCTGGTAAATGCAGTTTGCTTTGAATTGTCTGGAAGATATTATCTGTAAATATTACACATTAAATTTAAGTAAGAACATAACGTTATTTACTACTGTTCTTATTGCAGTATTTTTCTTATATTTCATGTTTCTAGTGTTGAGTCCACCTGTCTGAGGCTCTCAGATTTGGCGGGGTTTATTTTTACTCTTCAGCATAAGCAGTTTTGCTCACCAGTGATTTTTTTGTTCCCCCTCTGCCGTCTCAGGCTGCCTGAGCTGTGGCGCTGGCCCGTAAATGTGGTACTGGATATATGAAATAACACTGACTTGTAAAACCCCTTCTGTTTATTCATTTGTTTAAAACGTGAAACATGCTTGAGCATAACTCGTATATATGACTTATGTGCATATATTTTTCAACCCAGAAAGCATGTACAATATGTTGGAGGTTTTGTCTTCTATCTTCTTATGCTTACAAATAAGCACACAAATGTAATAGTTTCCTGTGGAAAAGTAGGCAGTTAAATCATATGAGGATATTTAATCTTGTATAATTCAGTCATTTTTCATATTATATAAACTCTGAAACTCTATAAACAATGTCTAACATCTGTGCTCACTTTCAAAATGTAGAATTGCTGCTTTTTCTTCATCAGCGTTCACCCGCGTATCAGTGAATTCACTTTGAGGGTTTCACTTATACTAAAGAAATATCTTAAAAAAAAAGAAAGAAAGAACTGTAAAGTAGCTTGAGATTTGGCAGCTGTGAGTTGTGCAGTAAAGTAGGATTTCAGATTTAATAGATTACTTGCATTTCTGGATTCCAAGCAGTTGTCAAATGGTTGTCTTGATCTCTGGAAAAGACAAGGGATAAGTGGAAATATGTGTGTCTTTAGCATCAAGTCTGGATTTTCAAGTTCATTGTGACCATTGGGGAGAAAAATGCCTTTATTTCAATATGAAATGGATAGAAAAAGAAAAAAAAAATCACTGTGAGTCTGATTTCATTAAAAATATCTTGTATAGTAAATATAATATGAGTTGGATTTGGCTTTGATATTCTACGCCTGTGACGATTTCATGTATTAGGTTTTTTCCAAGTAGTCTGCCCAGTACTAATTAAAACCAGTGAATTTAACTTCTTTGCTCTTTTGTCAAAATGAAGCTGTTCGGATTAAATCTTCAGTATAAACTGAAAGGAATTTCACAAGGCTGTTTTGGATAATTTGTGAACTGTTAGAAAACTGTACTAGATAATGTTGGACCTTGTATGCTTGTTTATCTGTGCAGATTTAGGAGGTCTTTTCAATACTTGATGCATAAAAATACCTGCAATGAGCTAGCTGCAAAATGGCATAAAATAAACTGCACTGCCATTACGTGCTTTTCTAGGAACTCTCGTATTTGTATAGCAGCAACAGACTCACTCCTTGGAAATAAAAGAAGTGAAGTAGCCTGAAAAGTATCACATGATGGCACTGTTTCCATTTCCACCTCCAATATTATGAAATAAAGCTATAATAAACTGGTATTAAAATGGTATGTAATGCCAATGTACTTTGTATAATTTATGTAAAAGAAAAAATCTAACCACTGTGTTTATTAATATAGGTATTAAAATGGATGTATAGATTTTTCAGTAAAGTGTTTTGTAAAACTTTGCATATATATAATATTCCTTATTTCGGTTGTAAAACAAGAATTCTGCACAATATATAATGTTCATTAATGCTAAATTTTACAGATTCATTTACTGTTATATTAGTAAAAAAAATCCTGCTAATTGTTGTGTAAATTAGATGTTTTATTTTTTGTTTTGATTTTATTGTGGGAAGAAAGCTAATGGCTGTCCTTTTTGTATTTAATATAAAGCCTTTTTTGTGGTAAATTAGATCATTAATACAGACACATTTTTAAAAAATGCAAATTAGCTTTCCATGAGCAGAAAAGAGCTTAAAGTGTAGTAAGGTCAGAAGCAGGATCAGACATATTTGTAAAAATGAATTATATTCAACTAGAAATATGAGGGAAAATCTGAATATTAAAAAAAAACGGTGGCTTAGGGTATATAGATGTTAGATGTCATATTATTTCATCCTTTAGATACAGACATTCTGATTGAATACCTGTGAATATTCATGGTACTTTTAGGTAAAATAAATTAATAACCATCTCTAAATTCATATTTTCTATTTGTAGAAGCATTCATTTTTAAGCAGATAAAATATATCTGATGGAAAAAAAAAAAAAAAAAGTGGTGATTCTACTGTGTTACAGTTTATTTTTGAGTAAGGTAAAAAGCCAGTCTCACTATTCTATTGTATAAAGAATAGCTACTTCTTTTTTGTTTTCTTTAATTTAGTTTTTTAATTATTATTATGAGGATCATTGTAGAAAAAAAAAATCTGTAAGATATAAGAAAAATACCCACTGCTGATGCAGAGCTAATAGCTGGGGCTTGCGGATATGCCAGACTGGGTGCTTGCACTCCAGGAATGTCCTCTGCCAGTATAAACTTCGGTTCTGAACAATGCGGGATTTTTTTTTTCTGTGCGTTTTCGATGGAAGTGCAGGGGAAACAGAAAATGGATGTAAAAAATCTATTATGTAAAATTTCACTTCTAACTAGTGAATTATCAAACACGACTAATAGAAAAGGGTATAATAAATTCTTCTGAACTTCCATCAGTAGCCAGGTATTGAATAGTAACATAAAAAAAAATAACGGTTTCAGAAAACCTTAAAAGGAATATATTATATGCAATATGTCATAACATTTAATCACTAAAGAAAATTACTCCTGTTGCTAAAATCAGTAGCAGAAGCTCACTACACTGATCTATTAAAATATTTTTAAAAAATCATTTGACATCTATAATTTACCTGTGCTAGTCTGTAAATAATATGTGCAACATTATGATAGGACATACTAAAATCTTTTCTTCTTCTAATCTAATATCCTGGTTAGAAGTGCTGTTTTACACTAGCATTTCAGTGTTATACCATCTTTCTCTGACTATCTGATAATCCACACTATTAAATTCTTTTAGAGCAAGAGATAAAAATTATTACTATTATTTGGAATGTTTTTGCAAAGTTGTTAGAGATCTACTGAAATAGCTGGGCTCAAATAATAAATTACAATATAGAAGAAAAAGCATTCATTACTCACAGCTGTCTATTCATTTATATGTCCATTTGTTCATGTATGAGGTGAAGAATTTTAGAATACAGAAAGTGAAGACTTCTCTGCTCAGTGTATTTCACCATTGAAATTACTTGCAATTTCAAAATGCCAATGTTACTTTTCAGGACAAATTTCATACAATAGTAATTCAGTGATTATTCATCCAGTTTAATTAATTCAATTAAGTAAGTCTGCTGTCAGGTGTTTTAATAATTGAATCAACATGCAGATACATAATAAGCATAAAAGCATTTCTATGGCTGCAGTAAATTTAGATCCAAAAGAATCTGCTATTCCACTACATTTGATATAGATTATTCTATAATATTTCAGTAATGGGTTGCACAAAGGCTGCCTTTTAATTCTTTGCTTTCTCAAATGTCTTTATATATAATGGTTTAAAACAGAAGGTGTTCAAAAGAGGGTGACCTTTTTCCATTACCATGGTTCCTGTCATTAATGCATTATAATTTTCCTTAGAAGTCTGGAAAAAATGTGTATATATGCACTCTGTAGCAGGTATGAATCAAAGTGTGTTAGTGAAAGTTAAGAATTGTCTGTTATTACTAAAAAAGAAAAAAAAAGAAAAAATCAGAGGAAGTAATTTTATTGTTATTTTTACTGTGGAAGTTTAAACAAACCTTACACTTTATACAAAGCAGTTACAAACTTGAAAGTTTTGGCATCTGCAATCTGAACAGCAGTTGACTTACTCAGATGCTAAAAATAATATGCCCCTTAACTAAATTTAAAGCCGATAGACTGTTGTATTAAGTGAATTGTGTATAAAGACCAATAATACAGGTTCATTCTCTGCAACATGCTACCATAGATGGTGTTCAAGTAACATATATATAGTAAAAAACACAATGAATGATTCACTTGGGGTGCTCTCAATGGTGCTTGATGTCATAATTATTGTAAATATTAATTGCTGTGCTAAAAATGCAAGCGGGATGACTTTGTATTTGATGAAAAATGAAAATAGTCTGTGTACGGGTAAATAGATAATCATACAAAAGTAATTGGGGTTTTAAAACCCCAATCTATTCTGCCAGCATGAGCTCGTTTGCATGTTAATCACAAGAGTGATTTCCTACTTCACAAGGAAGTCCACACTCTTTCATAACCACTTTTAATTGCATTTAAAATGTTGCAGGGTTGGGATATTAGAAATGGAGGCGTATCAGTGTCAAATTAATAAAAAATGTTGCTGAAAATCTTCATAGGCTGCAGATTATAATATTATAATCTTTTTTTGTTAGAATACAAAATATGTGTTAGAATATATTTTGAGTGACGTATGTGCAGTGATAAAAGCAGATTAATTTGTATGTGTGTTGTTTCTTTAGAAATTTGATAAATGGAAACATAATTGTAGCTGGAGAGTATAGAATGCATTTTTATTAGTTACTTTGTTTTATAGATTGACCGGTACTTGATATATTCTTTCATTAATTACCCATTTATCGATAAAACAGTAAATTAGCAACAGTTAAAAACATGCTTTACTAATAAACCATAGTGGTGTAGCCTGACAATAAAAAGGTGTATGCTAAATTTCCTTTATATATATATATTTATATATATGTATTTTATCTGTGTGTACATTTAGAGGAATCAACTGAATAGTTTTACTGAAAATATTTTCTATGGTTTCATTTAGAGATTTTTATTAGTTATTTTGAAATTGTATATTAAATATAATAGATTCTGGGAAAGCAGTTACAGTAAAGAATGTATATACTTTATGTATTGCATGCTGTACTCAGTCATTCAAAATTTCCACTAGAATAAATTGTAACTAGATGTATGGATTATTATTTTTAGTAAACTGTGGCTTTAGAATTAGAGGTAGGAATAAAAATGGTTAAAATGATCAGTTTAACAGTGCTTTTTTTCCCCTTGATGTCTGAAGCTGTGGTGTAATAAACGGACAACATTTTAAGTGATTTTGTGATATTCATATACGATTCAACAGAGCTTCCTCTGTAATCTCTAAAAGGCCAATGTCAAAGTAAAGACAAAATGACTTGTTCTCTGAAGACAGGAATGAAGAAATGTAGCTCTCTAATAAAATAGTGTAAGTTCACAATGGTTACAATGTGATCAGTCTCAAAGATACAAAAACTAATTTTTAGTCAAGCTGTTAAAAATTATATATTTAAGAAGATGAAAAGTTTGAGGATTAAAGAAAAATCACTCACAATTTTAAAGAGGGTATATTTGCTTTCATCACCAGGTGTTCTTTCTAATATAAATTACCAAGATGATGTTTCCATAACATAGCTTGGGGTGCTCTGGAGATTAAAACTACCAAAACAGACCTATTAAATTTTTCATAGGGAGGGTCCACCAGGGATAATAAGCCAATATTCCTTGTCCCATATTCCAGATGTTTTATGTAATTCTGCATCTTTCTAAACCTAAATCGTAGCTTTTCCAGAAAAAATGTACTATAGAGACTGAGATGAAAGGCAAGAACTGTTGAAATGTTAATTTTACTATCTGCTGTTGAGGTCTGTTACCTTTTTTGTATTTTTTTTCTTACTCCCAGTAGCTCAGTTCTGTTTTATGAATGTTGTGGTATTTCAGTTGTTTGAAGTTTTGAAACTTGGAGCATGACTTTGACTTAGCAAAACACAGTGCCACATGGTGTGTGACACGCTGATGGATAGTCTTTGATCCATATGATTCACGCTCTTTCTGCTTTTAACTTGTTTCTGTATGATAAAAATGAAGCTGAACAGTAAAATGATCATGACAATCTCCCCAATAACATAAAAGAAAAATAATTATAACTAAAATGCTCTTTTTGTAATTTTCATGAAATATTTTAATGAGCACTAATGTATTTAGTTGATTTTCTCACATGCACCGTGGATGTGTAAAATAGACATGAGGGCAGCTGCACAGCTACAGAATATTTCTGGGTTGCACCAAAACAGTTTCTGCTTTAAAATAACGCACTGCTACGTTTCACGGATCAGTCATCAAACATACGACAAAATAAATACAGCCGGCCCGATGTTCAGATTCCCAGCCCTTGGTCGGCTGTCGTACTCGCGCAATAATTGCCCAAGAGCAAAGCCCACGGACCCTTATTCCTGTTACAGTTTAGCATAACCCTCAGGCTGATCTAAGTGAACTGAGGTTTAATTGGCTTTTGATCCGGCAGAGGATATAGGTAGATTTGGAGTATACAACGGGAAGGAATTAATGCGTCGTGAAGTGAAAATCTTTTGCCTCCTGGTCAGGTGCTGCTCTAGGAGCTGCTGCTCCCTGGGCAGATCCCATTGATCGGTTGTTTTCAACACAGTGGTTCGAATACAGTGTTCTGGGACAGTCATCTCTCACCCCATCACTTTTTTATTAATTGAGTTTTCTAAAACTGTTACTTTTATTCTTTATAATTTATTGCACTGCAGTTACTTGCTTTCAGAAACTGCAGTATGACTTATATGCAGACTTGTGCTATTAAAGGCTAATGCCCTGATATTATAAATACTTAATGAATGCTTATCATTGTCTTAGACTTGATGTTCCTGATACTTCAGCTATTCAGTTCTTACCAGCTTTTTCTTTCATTTGGAGGGGGAGGGGAATTTCAATGCATCCTTTTTTTCTAGAAGACTGTAAGGACTACTGGAAGATGGATAAAATAAAGGCATTACGAGTGCTATGGAAATGCAGAGTTACAAAGGAGAAGCTATTTGCTAGAATTTTAGCATTGAATTCCCTTGATTGAACTTCATTTAGCTTGGTTGGAAAACACTTTGGTTTTACCAGGAAAAAAACCTCCAATATTTTCATTCCTCCAGCTGACTGTTCAGAAAGTTCCTAGTCCAATTCTTCTGACCTCCAAACTCTTCTAGAAAAAATACAGGGAAAGATTTGCGTATTCTCCTGAGTTGAAAAAAAAGAAACCAGGTAACGTCCCTCTCATTTCTCCATCTGTTTTTGGGAGACACATCTGGGGAAATTTCTTTCTTTTTTTTTTTTCCTACCTCATAAAGAAGAAAAGAAGAAAAAAGAAACAAAAAAAAATAGGTGTGTGTTTCACCTTTGGGAAGAAACAAGTAAGAAAATATAAAATTTATTCCTAAGGAGAAATTTGTCATCTGATGGCTACACTGCCTTTAGATTTTGCCATATATAATGCTTACAAAATAGTTCTGGTAGAAATATTTCAGTTCCCAAATACATTCTAAACCTTTAAAACCCAATTTGTTTGTCCAAGACTTTAAACTAAGTCTGTTTTGACAAATCATTGTAAAATCAAAACAATTCTTATAAGAGCACTTTAGTAATCTGTGCTTTTTTTGTAACTTTAGAGACAAAGATTCTTGTGGAAAAAAATGGGGTACTTTATATATTTTTTTCTTGTCACTTCTTCGTTGATTATTAATTCTCTGAAAATGCACTCTATTTGATTTTATTCTTGCTGTTATAGGAAGTATTAATGAGATCACTAATCTTCCTATACACTCAAGTGTTTTTTCTTTTTTTTTCTGGAGTTAAGGTAGTAGGGCAGAATGATCCTTTCATCTTTTGAACATATGCAGTGATTAGAGCCAATTTCCCTATTGGTTTCCATAGTTTATTCTTTTTTTTTCCCTCTAGAGGTAGGTATTGTGGAATGATCGATCTACCGGAGTTCTTATTCACTAATACAAATTTTGCGGTTTTCCTGGTTATGGCCTTTAGTATCCGCTGGTAGCAGAGTTCTCCAGTTTGGGTTGAAACTTTATGTGTGGCAACGTAATGGAGATATTTGAGCTGGATGCCTCATACCCACTGATTTTCAGATTTTTTTTTTTTTTTATGAGGCCACTGTCTTGCAAAAAGTAGGAGTCCGCTGCAGAGCCTTTTTTCCTGCAGGAGGACACAGAGGTGTGCTGGATGCTGCATGGAGCCAGCAGCATTCACTGTGGGACACACAGAGGTCTGCCCATTGCTCGTGTTACTGCATGGAGTAAGAGACCTGTAAGCATGAAGAGCAGGTAGGATTTCCACTGGATATTACTATTCCTTATGAGGGGGGTTGACATCTGTAAGGTAGCTTGCAGGTGTTAGGCACCAGAATTTCAGATGCTAAATCTGTCTTACCATTTTTTTCCCCATAAAATAGTTTGAACCTTTAAACTTCCATCAAAAAAAAAAAAAAAATAGGAGAAATAATATAGTGGTAGGCATAAATTTGCTTTTCTGTTTTTGTTGTTTTTCTGCACACACTGCTTCCAAGCATTTTTAAGTTTTCCTCTCTCTTGAGTGTCAAACTTTTTCCAAGGAAATAGTGAATTAAAGTGTACTTCTTAGAATGCTGCTAAGGAGCGTTTGCAACGTTGTTCTTCATACTCATGTTTACTGTGGTTGTCTTCGTCAATAAAGCAGGAGGGCAGCAGCAATCTCCTGCCCTGAGGAGACTTATATGGGGTTTACGTAGGAATTATATAGGTTGCCGAGGAAAATAACAGCAGGTAAAATGTATGGACGACATGACATGGCTGCATCTATAGTGAATTAAAACAAAACAAAACAAAATAAAATAAAATAAAATAAAATAAAACAAAACAAAATATTGAAGTGAGCAATTGCTGAGCTCAGCCAGGCTGTGCTGTATGAGACTTGTGCCCGTGGGGAGCAGCGTGAGCCTTCTGCTGAATGGAGCAGCCAGGTGTCCTGTCCTGCAGAGGGTCTGGGCCTCATGGCTGGGCTCTCTTGGCTGCACCGTTTCTAATGGATGCAACAGGACCAGGATCTTTAATCTACAGAAGTTTCTCTTAGGGAGCTGCTGTTTCTGTGGCTGGTTCTGCAGACTCTAAACATCCAGCCCGTGTTTGGGTTCTCCCTCTGCGTACTTTTTTTTTTTTTTCCCCTACTCAAAGATCTTTTAAAAAGTCTCCCTTCTAGTTTTGCATTGGGAGCAAGAGAGTCCCAGAGGTTGGATTGCCCGGATTCTTCTTTCTTCCCCCTTTTCTGCATACTGCTGGCACCACCCCTTTGGCTGCTCCTTTGGTGTCTCGGGAGACGGTGGATCAGGAGCAGAAACGCCTGCGGAAGCTGCTGTGCTGCTTGCCGAGGCCAAGTCTTGCCGTGCGGTTGGAGTTATTGTAACCAGTGTGACTTCTACTCTTAGGAACTATTCCCATCTACATTTGTAATGTGATCTGCTATCAGTGAAATGCAGATCATACATATTCATTTCCTCTTTGAAGCTATGGAAACAGTCTGCCTTTCAGGCAGATTTGCCATGTTGTTTGGTTTGCCCAGGCCAGTGCATATTGGGGGGACTGTTTCTTTTGCTCTGGCTTTAAGAAACAAGGGTTGGTCTTTTCCTGTCCATGTCTTCATCTGTGCTTACAAAATATTGAATATTAGTGAAAACAAAGAGCGTTTTGTATTTTTTTAAGTCCTTTTTAATTCAGCAGTGTCTTCATAAAATCAAGCATTAGCTAACTGGTCTACCATTTGATACATTTGATGTCTATAATCATCTCTAAATATAATAATGGAAGAAGAACCATTTTTGTGAAGGTCATGTGAGAAGAAAAAAATATCCTGCTAACAATTGAAACATATACTTAGGTCATAATAGTCCCTGGCCAGATTGCAAATAACTTGACAGTAGAAGTCTCATGCAGAGATGACATGGAGGGCAAGGAGGCAGGTTGGTTTCCTCCTTCAGGAGCGTCGCAAATCCATGGCAGCACACGGGCAGCAGCAGAGGAGGCAGCCAAACTAGGCATCCCCTCCGCACAGCTGCAGAAGTTGAACCACCTTATTTGTATTTTGGGTCAGATTTTCACAGGTAAAGATTATATGCATTTGATCTTTGCATTGCTATGATTTCTGAAGTGGGGTTGAATGAAGTTGGAATGAGTCCAAAGAAACTTTTACTTTTCTCGGTGGCCTTGGTTTTATATATGAAGTACTGTTATACGCTAAGCTATTGGAAAGTTTTAAAAATGAAATGATCTCATCAGACTGCTCTTTTCATATACTTGAAAGAATTTTGCAGGGATTTCTTATTCCATGCAAGATAGATGCAAGTTAGATGAGTGTAGGTCATACCTGGAAACGAAAGACAACAATAACTGGAATGCACATAAACTCAGCAAGTTCATTCATGTGACCTGAGGAAAAACCTCTAGTCCCTGGGTCAAGATGGTTATTAGAAACTTAATAGTAAATTTCATGGAATTACCATTTTGAGTTAATGATGCTTTGTAGCTGTTAACTCCATCCTTAAGCAAGAGAAAAAAAAAAAGGGCTAACTGTTTTTGTGTATGTCTTGTGCAGTCTTAATCATGGTTGGGAGATGTGAAAATTAGTCACGGCAGAGATGAAGAAGAATAAACCAGAAGGACAACAATTTCATTGGGATCAATAGATCCGTACATTTTTCTGAAAGCTCAAGGCTGTTTCTTAACATATTTTTTCCTGCACAGAGGCATTATGTTTTGCTCAAGATCTGTTACTCTGATCCTGATATTTATTGATGAATTCTTGGACATAAAGGACCCAAGCTAATTCTTTAATTTAATGGAATTAAACAATTAACTGCACCTAACTACCATCTTATCATAGAATTATGTCTAACAGTTAACTATTTTGTCTAATTTCAATGCTTCTATGAGGAAGAAAATATATCTGACCAATTTGGTCAGTTAAACTAGAGAAGAAATAATCCATTATATCCTTGCTTGAGGTGATCACCTCTCCCATAAAAAGTAATCTGTCCCACAGACAAGTTGCCCAGTAGTAAATGTGCAGATAAAATTCAGACTTAAATTATGATTTAATCCGAGTTTAAATTAAAATATATAATTCAGGTGAGTGCTATAGCATGTATTTCTAAGATGTATCACTTATGTCTATACATACATGCATATAAGTACATGTATATAAAAATTCAACTGGGCCAGTTGGACAGCTTTGATATTGGCTTCTCCTCCAAAACTGCACATGAGTGCTCAACTTTTCCTCGTTAACTTTTCTTGAAGATAAAGGCAGTCTCTGTGTTTGAATATCTGGTATTATTTGCCTCTATGGTTTATGCCATGATACGGATATCACTAGCAGAATGACTTCTGCTTTATTCTCATTGTGTAAATGTCTATTAATTTCTAAAATCATTCTTTTACTTATAGCATCCCTGAGTTCATGACATTATACTACATTCAACATCCTCAATTAAATCTCTTTAAATCTCTAGATGGCTAATAGAGCTCCCTTATCTATTTAGCCATACTTCAAATATTTAGGTTACATCTGTTTCTCATGAGTCAGTTCCTTGGACCGTATTTTTTTCTGGTGGCTGTTGGTCCAGTAGGTCTGCTATGACTATTCACTGAGATAAGAATATAAGTAATAGCATTGATTACAGCAGGTTCTCCTGTGCTGCCTGTGCTGTGTGCTATAGAGAGGTATAACAAATTCATCTCTCCTTTAAGAAGATTTACAGTCCCCTGGGACTCCAGCTACTCTGGGGTATTCCAGCACGCCGGGGCTCCAGCGCAGCCTAAGTGCAGCGCTGCCAAATCTGCGTGAAGGTGCAGGAGACCTCCAGATGGTGGGACTTCTGTGTGGTTTTGTGTTCCTGTGTTGTGATTCTGTTCTCTGTCATATTGGGATATTTAATTCACTTTCATAAGCAATTTGTTATCCATGAGCAAGCACACTTGACTGTGTTTGAACATAATTGTTTTGGGGGTTATTCCATCCCGTTGAATATAGGGTTTGGATAATTTTTTCTTCCACTTGAGTATCACGTCGTGTAGCTGAACTCAGGTTTTTAATCTTTTTAAGATTTTTATTTGTTTTTAAAATAACAATTACTATATTTATATTGGCTGTTTTCAGCATTTTCATTTTATTATAATCTACCCATTTTGGTGCTAGTGTTAACATTATTTTTCAGATCAATGATGCTATTAAATAAGACTAAAACTAACTAAACATTATGATATGTCAGTGAACTTCTTTCTCCTCCTTTCTATCATATATCATTTGTTTGTCCTTTCTCAGTTATATTCTCAATGTTGATATGCATGCAGTTTTAGACCAGAATAAGTTCCTACAAACATGATTTTTAAATGTATTAGACACTTCTGCACAGCCATAGTTTTATTCTTCATCATATTGTTAATTTCTCTATATTTTTTAAAGCTTTTAACATTCTACTTTGTTATGAAAGGTAGCATTTGAAAGCTTTCCTGGGATTTTTCCCCATTGGAAGAGAATATGCAGTTTGTGTTTTGCATAAACAAGGGCATTTGGTGGTGAGATTGTAGTTTGTTACCCAGAAGACATTTGGATGATGAAGATCTGCACTGAATATATATTTTCTTCTGTTTCAATGAATTGTTAATATTCTTGAAAAATTTTTCGTTTGCCTACCTGGTCTTACTGATTGTCAGTACACGCTCGTTTTCATTTTTCAATCATTCTCTTTCCTTACTCAAAAGAGATCACCACTACAAAATTTTACTGTGCCTACTTCTTATTTTATTATGTATGCTTAAATTTGTCAAATTATATTCTTCTGCAGTGTAAATACGATACTTACACTGGATAATGTTAAAGATCTCCTCTTTTAAGCTTCGTGAAGCAGAAGGGTATCATTTAGCCAGTACCAGTATCTGCTGATCTGGCACTGAATTCCTCATGACCAGGTATCCAGACTGGCTTTCGCATCAGCGTGAACGGCAACCGAGCCATCATTGAATCCCCTAACCACTAGCCTTTGTGGGTCGTGGTGACTGTACTCTGCAGCTGACCTTGCAGTAGGACTGCAGGAGAGTCCAAGATGAAATCACATTTCATATGGGAAGGCATTTATTTTATTCAGTCTGAAGTCATTGCTTACAGGTTTTCATCAAGTGGGTGGCAGACCGGTAAAAGTGGCCTCTTGGAGATTCATGTGACTGGTAGAGTTCTAAAATGCTGCTCTATCCGTGCTCTATCTCTGTAACCCATTTCAGTGCATAAGAGGGGAGTGTTTTTTTTCTCACCTGAATGTTTCCAGCTTCCAACTCTTATTAGCAGATCTTCATCTGCTAAGGTGAAGAGCTTTCTGTTTATCATAAGCGCTCCACTATAGGTGTTTAGTAGTGATCAGAATACCCGTAAACCTTCCTTTCGAGAAAATAACAGAGAAGGACCATTAGAGTTCAATTTTTAAGACATATTCATGTCTTAAAAATCTATTATTTTCAGGATTGCCGTTTAAACTTTTCTAGTTGACTGTGGGCATTAGAACTAGACACAATATTTTGCAGGGGTTATATTATTCTAAATGGTGTGTAACTATAACCTTCCTTTTCCTATTCTTTATGCATGGGGGTGTTTTCACATTGGGCCACTTAGTCACGAGACTCAACTGTGCATTGCTAGTGCAAGGGTGTCCTCACTCCAAGACACCGTGCTTCATCCTCTGCCTTGGGATGTCCTGCTTTGTAGCTAGTAGTGCAGCTCTGGGCATTTGGTGGTCGGAAGTTTCCTTAGGTAGCGTGGAGCCATAGGTTCGGTTCTTCTTGTGCTAGTGGCTGGCTCTCCATGTTATCATTTACCGTACTGTCAGCAAACATTATTGGTAATCAATTTGCATTTCCTTGAAGGTCATAGACAAAAATGTACAGACTGTACAGGGCCCGTTACCTATCACTGGAGATCTCTTACAAATACCCTTAATATATAACTCTTATAACTCTCTATTTGCAGTTGCATTCTGAGACTTACTGATTTGCCTGTTTCTAATCTGTTCTGATCCATAACATATTCTCCATGTTAATTTTGTATCATTCTTGCTTTGAAGTGCAGGAGTGGTGCTCTGCAAGCTAACACAGAAAGTATTTTCACCGAAGTCAAGTGGAAGGACAGTTTGCTTAAAACCAGGTGTAGGTAAGAGATCTCCATAGATTATAGGCCTGAATATTGCATTTGAAAGGAAAGTTACTTTAAAAATTCCTGTTACTTTAAAAATTCCTAACTTCGTATATTTAAGAAGCATGATACGTTATTAATATGTGACTTAAAAATATAGATAATCAACTTCTAGAGAAAACTGTTTATGATTTTACAATATAATTGCATTCATTAAGAAGAATAGACTTTCTAATCTGAAATTCATTGCAAAAGAATTTGATTTGAGATTGGTGTTACTGAAGGCTTGCAATAAGCCTGGCATTACTGCAGAACTTTAAGAAACAGAAATAAACCATATATAAAGGTATGGTGATCATACTGTGTAACACAATTTATTACAAGCTGCTGCAGTGCTGCCCTCAATTAATATAGTGAGAGGTAGTGGAGAACTTCACACAAATTGTTAATATTCCCTGTTTGAATTTAAATTCAGAGTGAAATTCAGCTCCTGGTTTTTATTAGTAGCGTGTTTTTTTTTTTTTTTTTTTAAGACAGATGTTTTGTAATTGTAGAAGCTTATGGCAAAATAAATGGCTGGAAAATGTGCAGTTTTGTTTCCTGCTGTCTATGGTATTTATGAATCCTGATGGGCTATCACGTCAGTAGTGATACTGGGTAAATACTAAAGCAGCTCTATTCTTAGCTCATACTTAATTTTCTGCATTGAGCTGTTGTACTATGCATTATTTCAACTCCGTGTAGTGTTTCAAGTGTAAGCTAGAGTTTATTGCCAGGTGGCATGAATGAGGCATATAAACATTTTATGGACAACAGATGCAGATAAATGTAGGAATTTATCTCATGCTCTGTTTGACTGAAAGATTCAAACTTCAGTAATTTCTCTGAGCTAACTGATACTCAATAATTAAAAGCACAAAAATGCTACAAAAATAATTACTGTAAAGAGAGGATAATCATAACTTCCTATATAAAAATACTAAGTTACTTCTAAAATGTCTTCTAGTGAATAGAAAAAAAAAAACTTTCTCCTGGTCTTTTGTTTCATTACTAGAACACAAGTTGTACGTTCAATTTATATTGTATTAAAGATTATCCCCATTGCATGAGATTTTCTGAATAATATTATTTTAGAATATAAATAACTATGTAACTGGTACAAATATAGGTGGCCATTTGCTACCAGTATATTCTCTTTGGCTTCTGAGGGGAAGGTCAATGGTGTATCCTATTTTGCTTGTATATATATTTTTCCCCCAAATAGTCTCTTCAGATAAATGGATCCTGCTGTAGTTCTTAGACTTATAGAACAGTTGTGTGGAGCCTGATGCTTAGCTCAGTTCCAGCAATCGTATTGAGGCCGCTGATGTCCAGAGAGTAACTTCAGAGTCAGGGAGCAGGGAATCAAGGCTGTAAAGTGTCCCGGTCTATTGTTCGGGGTTCATTTCTTCCACTGAGGCTTTTCTCCCTTAAAGAAAGCTTTTAGACTGAGGAGAGGAGATAGGTATCACTTGGGAAGGATAGAAATGAAATAGCATAAGCTGACACATTTTATTTCAAGGTGTCATGACATACAATGCAAAGCAGTGGTCATTCTTTTAAGGACCAGTATTAGTAATAGAGTTTAGAAATTTTGCCTAAGTATACATTTTCTATTGAAAGGGGGTTTAATATAATATTTTTTCAAATAGATTGCCTGATTTTTTTATATATTTTCTTTTAGATTTCTGTAAAAACAAACTAAAGTGAAATTGGATAAACCTCAGGTCTGAAATTATTTTTAAACAAAGTTTGGTTGGTGACAGCTTATTTTCTTAAGTAAGCAGATTCCATATGTGGTATTAAGTAAATCATTTTGTGATTTGATAGTGGCATATTGGGGTGAGACATCCTGTAATGTAACTAAGTCTGAAGTTATTTACTGTTTTTCCTCTGCCAAATTGTGATTGTTTAGTCTGCTAACACTTGTACTGAAGGTTTTTCTGGGTAGTGGTTAGCAGTTGTTTTCAAAGCAAATGTTAAATCTAAGAAGACATTCCTTATAAAAAAGCCCTGTTCTGGCAGAGGAACTTGATTTGTGTTCTTGTTCAGTGTTCATTTCGTGTTTTTAGTATGGCTGTTGAAATCTATACCTTATATGATCTCATTGTACTGCCTGCATTTCATTAATGAGTGATTCTGTTTAGGGCTTGGGGAGTGAAATATTTTTCATATGACACTACTCAATATGAGTGCAGTGCACCAGCTGCAAAAACCACAGACCATCTGATTTTGCGGCTTTTGAGGGTGTGAAAAGTTCAATTGCTTATACTAGGGCTTAGAGCTGTATATTATACCACATGGAAACGGAACTACTGTAGACTTAAAAAAAACCTCTTTAGCCATGGTTAAAATGAAGACGAAAAAGTATATTTTACACTGTAGATGAATCAATATTGCTATGTGGCATTATTTGACAATATATAGTAAGATTTATTATTTACATTTTGCTGCATAAATTTAAGATACTTTAAATATGAATAACATGAAAATTATAAAATCAGTATGTATTTTTGGTGTATAAAGCTTAATTGGTTCTTGAAAGTCCTCCTGTGCTTTCATAGACTAGAAAGAGAGAAAACAGTCCGACAGTTCGGAGAGACACTATCCAGACTTTCTGGAATATAAACTAGAATTTTTTTTTTACATTTTTAATGAAGCAGAAGTACATTTGCATCTTGATTTGGGACATTTTAAAGTTTTTTTTTTTTTACCAAGTCAGAACTAGTGGCCACAGTCCTGTGATGTATGCAGTTTTTACTTTTTGTTTTTCCTTCTGTAGATCATAATTAATAGACATATTTACAAATAGTTCAAGGGTGCGCTCTTAGTTGACAGAGTACAAGAAATAAAAAGGATATAGATGTATTTGACCGGCCTGAAATTGCAAACATTTTCTGTGTATTTTTAACAATCACAACACAGAATTTTGTCATTGATAAACAGATTTCAAAAATAATTACTTTGCTTTCTTGTAAAGCTGTGACAAGAATAAACACCTGTATTCTGGTTAGGAATCATCAGGTGATAATCCTTACATTACTACTTCATCTTAAATAGTTAGCATAAAAGTTTGCAGTAGTTATAGAGCAAAATTAAATTTTCAGATTTTATTCCAAAGAGTTTCTATGAGTGTGTATCTTCTCTGGAATAGGTATGCCTGAGACATCACCAAAAGGGATAAAATGAAGGATTTGAGGTTTCTTGCAATAAAGCAGCAATAATTATCTTGACTCATAAAAACATCATCAAAATTTTATTTTATTTAGAAGGTTTCAGCTGTTTGGAGAAGTGTTCTGCCAAAGCAACACAGAAGCAAGCAATGAAACTAGTAACCTACCTGTAGAGTCATTTTTATCTACCTCCGCCTTTGTGGGGAGCCACAAAATTGTATTTTGGGGCTCATCCACTCAAACAACATAATAAATTTCACAATTTATATGCCAAAACACGTAGGACTGAATGGCAAGTGCCAAGGCCAAAAAGCTCCTAGCAAGCAGACCATGACAAAGTCAAAATCCAAATTTTGCTTAACTGACCCCAAGAGCAGGTCCCAAACCGCCCCCAGCTCAGCCTGGCGGCCGGGCAGGAATCAGGCTCCGGCACCGCCAGCGCCAGCCCGTTGCTCCCTGGCGGGCTGCAGCTGCGGCCGTGCGCGCTGCCAGCCGGAAAGGGAGGAAAGCAGGAAAGGGAGTTGCTAGCTCCTGCGGTTTTAGCGGAAAGTTTAGGTGATATTTAGGTAGCTTAACGAAATCGAAAGTTGGCCACCTCAGTTTCTGATAGTGGCCTTTTATACATCAGGAGTGCTGCTTTTGGGATTTAGCTGTTTTAAACCTTTAATCTGTCCCCATGAAAACTGTAAATTTATTTTTTTTTTTTAAGAGAAAAAGAAGGGGAATTCTTATGCAATTTATTTATTTGGCAATTGAATTTTAAGAGAAATATCAAACAAGCTATTCATAAGAAAGTTGTAAAATACTGCCTTAAGTTTCATATCCAAATTTATGTTAAAAAATAAAATCAGTATGGGTGTATGTACAGCTGTGGCTGAAACTGTATGTTTTTTGAAAGTGGTGGAGTCTTCTGCAGTTGAGCTCACTGAAGTTTGAATTTCACTTTCCTCTTAATCCTCTCACCTTTACTGTGGTATCTGAAGGCAATCTGCTTGTCCCTCTAAACAGGGAAGGTTTCCTTCATTCCATCCGTGACAAGTCAGCCCCGTGTAGAGGCTGGACCTCTCCAACCAAAGGAAGCAGCAGGGTTGGTTTATAAATTTATTTTAAAATTTCAAAAGTGCATCGTTCTACATATTGAAGCTCCAGAGGGGAAGCTGCATTGATCAGGGCTCAGAGGAAGCCATCAAAGAATGTGAGGAAGACTAAACCGAGGTGATTGTAATGAAAGCCATAAATGGCACTGAAAATGGCTGGTTATTCCTACCACGATGAAATCCCAATCTGATGGTGTTATTGGGAGTTTTGCAGCTAAATGTTACTCTTTGTTATTTGTTTAAGTTTATACTATCAATCCCAAGCCATTTTTGGAAAAAGACCCCCAAATTCTGAGATTTTGATCTATTGTGTCTTTAAGAGAGCTGTAGTATAGAATTTCAAAATTATCCAGCCTTGTTGACAAACAAAACCTTTCAAAGCACATACCTCTGTAATAGAGATGTAATGCTCATAGCAAACAGTTTATCATGAAGTTTTGGATTGATATGAAAACATATATTTTTTGAGCCTGGTAACTGAATTGTGGATAGTATTCTTGTTCTTTGCCTTGTCTGTTACATATTTCCCTAATGCTGATATGTGCTACATTGTATTTTGAGAATGATAAATAATAGAAAGTCTGCAGGAAGTCCACAAAACAAACTTTCAGGCATTAGGAAAAAAAATTCTCCAGAATTTTCTTTTTTTCCTTTTTTTTTTTTTTAAGTCTAGAGAACTTTGTTTAACTTTGTTAAAAAATAACCCTTTATTATTTAAACAATTTCAATATATCTTACATTTTCTTCGTTGGTAAAGGATATGAAGTAGGAATTAAGGCAGTTAGAAACCCTCTTTGCAACGAGATGTAAGATCACCTACAAATAAAATTAGAGCACATAAAGCTATAATAATTCCCAAATCGTGGATTCTGCTTCTGCATAGGCATCAGAAGGTAAGCATTATGATTCCACAACTAAATGTCAGCAATTTGGTTGCACTTTATTATCTACTTTTCTAAATTAAAAACAAATAAACGGAAACAGCAGGTTCACTAAGTTCGAGTTAGTGTTTCACAGGAGGAAATCAGACTAAAAATGCACTAGTTGAAGATACTGTTTTTTATACTCAAGATTCTTGTCCTAACTACATCATTATTATTATTATTAAAATAATTTCATAAAGATAGGACCAGTGGAATATATATATATAAGTGGAATATATATATTCCATAATCATCAATTAATATTTTTAACAGATTGGTGAGGGACAAATAGGATTTTTTCCTTAAGCATACATTTGGAAGAATGTGGCATGGGTACAGCCTACATTAGCATTTTCCTTGTATCAGGGATGCCCTTTGGAGACAGATCTCCCAGTCATCCCCACCACTGTGCTCTGTTTTACATTGCCCCATCTTGGCTTGGAAGACTGAAATTTGTTGTCAAGACCATGTTGAATATGCTCCATCCTTGTGTGAGGATGGAATACTTAGGGGAGTGGACTAGACAATAATAAATTTGAGGTAAAGTCCACAAAAGTATGTGTAAAGTGGGTGATAGACCTGCAGTATGAACTGTGGTGGTGTGTTGCTATCATAGATATCATATATGCAAATCTCAGTGATTGCCTGAAATGTGCAGTAGGCATTCTCCATGTATATTCATGAAATAACATAAGCCTCTCAGCCAAAGTAATACATTTATATGCAAAATCTGTATTTAAAGATCATTGTTAAGGTTACAAAATAATCTTCTAAAATTTGGGATTGCCGTTAGTGCAGTCCTTATATAGTCCTTTTGTGTGACAAACTGTGGTTCAGTTTTTGAAGTAATTAGGCACATTTTAGATATTTCTACTCTAGCAGGACTCCCTGCTTCCTTCAGTTCTCACACTGCTCTCATTCTAAACAGTAATTATTTTTCAAATTCTTCTAAGATAATACCTGCCTATTTTCATTTATCCTATCAGATAAGGATAGAATATCACTTTACATACCTGTTATACTTCTGCATACAAAGATCAGTTAAACAGATGGACAAGGAATATATTATAAATAGTAATTAAATAACAACTATGAAGAAAAAGATAAATTTTTAAGTATTGTCTGAATGAAAAAATATCATAGAATGATGTCAGTTTGTCAGAAAAACGTATCAGAAACTGACTTTAAGAAAATCAGAACTGAGCCTATAACAATGTGTCACCTGCTACCTCACAGTGAGTTATCTTTTGTTCTAAAAACTATATACAGCATACTACACTTGCATCTTTCATACTTTTCATGCACTTGCATACCTTAAAATGATCATTCAGAGGCTCAGATTATTTTGTTCTACATTTTACTTGTGAGTTACATCTATGTTTCATATCCAATTAAAAGTCAAAATAAAATAAGGCACGTAGATGCACAGTGTCATGTAGGTGGGGTTTATTAATTGCACTAATTTGTATCTGAAATACTAGGTTAATCCTATTTGCTATGCTTATAATGCTTGTAAATCAGAAAATTGTTGCTTAATTGTAAACTACATATTGATTAAAGCTCATGTGTGATTTTACTATTTGTTTTTACCACTTTTTACTTGAGATATTTTTACCACTTGTTTTTAATATTTTAAAAAAAGAATACTTTACTTGCAGGTGACCTAGCCAGAGATTGTATATTGATATTTTTTGACAGATAACAGAAAATACTTTTAAACAAGCCTGAATATCAGTGTTATGATGGTTGATTGTGTTGAAAATAGCTTTGTTTTTCAAAGTGTACCTTGATATGTAACAACTCAAATTACGTACCTGAAAAGTCTAAATGTCATTTTACTCTCTATATATGACAACTAAAGAAAATTCAAAACTGTTGACAAATGTTCTGTCTTCACAAAGGGATAATTTTGTGCTGTATGCCAGCATATGGCTTAAATGACAGGCTTTCTCTGAAAAAATTGAACTGAAAGTAGTTTGACGTTTACTGTACGTACTTTGTTTTACTGGCAAGCCTATCAGAAATTGCTGGTTTGTTGCTAAACTTTTATAAAATTAAATGGATTGATAATGCTATAATTGTAAAATGAGATACAGATCCCAGAAATTTCAGATTTGGAACATGCTATCTTTAATGAGGTCTGGAGTTCTAAGACCACACTAAGCTTCTTGCATGCACTTTTTTTCTGCTCTGTTTTGTAATTTTGGCAGATTTGAAATTTGAGCTTGATTGAAGACTAAAGAACAGCAAGTCTGTTCACTGAAAAATTTTATTGACTGAGAATACAGTTTCAGTGTTACTCCCGAATAATATAAGTGAAACTCTTGGTTTATCCAAAAAACCTAAGTTTTGAGCCAAATTCAGATTTAGGTATTCAGTTCCAACTGGCTTGATTTAAATCTGTGAAGGTAGATTATTAGTGATCATGAGTGTCATGCTTAGAATGAGTTGCGTACTATTTTTTTCCATCAGGAATCTTTAATTTATTGGTGCATCATTCCTAATTAATAGTTTAGGTACCAGACTATCCATGAAACTTAATTATGGAAAATACAGAATAAAAGTACCTATCTAAATATCAGTAGCAGATATAAAATTGTGGGGAGGAGATCAAGGTACTTCAGAGAAACTCAAAGGATGTGTGTGCTGTGATTGTGTTGTGCTGAATGGAAGGGCTGTTTGGGAGCTCAGGGTCAGCGAAAACGTTGTGTGAGCGCGACCAGTCATGTAACAAGCAAAGACTCAAATGCACTTTATTCTTTTTGTCGTACAGTGAAAAGAAAGATCTTGGAAGTATCTACCATTGCTCATAGATAGCTTAAGAAAACTAAGTTTTGCAAAAATATCTGGGTACTGGCAGCTGAAAGTCAGTTGTGCTACACAACTGCACGGCTGAGACTGCAAATCTTGTTTCCACATAACCTGTTGGGTTAATGTTCTTATAGGTCATATGCACTTACCTCCTGCAGGTAAAATCCCTGAGCTGCAAATTTTGCCATGTGCAAATGTAGACCTTGCATGACATTGACAACGCTGAGCTGTTCCTTGTTCCACTCCCATCTGAACTAGATATTCCTCAGCTCAGGGTGGTGAGGAAGCCCAGTAGGGCCTGCGCTCACATGTTCAGCGCCTGGTGGTTGTGTTTGGTGTCCCTAAAACGCAGAAGCAAGATGAAGGTTTGGGAGTCCCCTCTTTAAATAATAGAGAACACACTCTAGGAATGGGAGACGGGACTTCTGCTGTCTCTCTTGGTCTGACTGATTTTCTAGCTTTCAGGAAAGGGTAATACTTACTTGTAGGTGAAAGGAATTTGTAAGAAACCTTTGGAGTGTTTCTTATTAAAGATGGCCATTTGGTATCGTGTAATTAAAATTCCTTGGGTAAAGGAATGACCGTACAAGCTCTTAAGCAGTGTTTAGAAAGTGATTTTGATTCCTGCCTTGGCAACTGTTGATATATTTTCTAAGAGGCGGCTTGGGATGAAATATGTGAGCAATCCTCAGGACAGAAGCCAGATTTCCTTTTCCTCAGATGGATGTTCTGATAACTGGCCAGTATCCTGCTTATTCTTATTGGCTAACTTAATTTAGACTTTTTTTTTTGTTTGCTCTTTTTATCAAAAAAGGGAGAAAAAAAAAGCAAGCAACTTTTGATTTTTAAATTTGGAAGTCCATGGTTATTCCTTAACTTTGTGCTTGGGTTTAAGCTACTTCTGGTGTAGCAGGTTTCTGGTGTGAGAAAAGCTTGCAGTTGCATTTCCAGTTTTCTAGAATCATAGAATGCCTAAGGTTGGAAGGGACCTCTAGAGGTCATCTAGTCCAACCCCCCTGCACACACAGGGCCACCTAGAGCACGTGGCACAGGACCCCATCTTACATAGATTTTGATACGACCTGTAAGGCAGATAGGTGGACCAATTACAACTGGAAATGCAAACATTTCTGTCACAGAGTGATAGCTTTTTCTGCTGGTTGGTTATTGAGATTTCAGGAACTTATACTATTAAGTCACTTCTTCAAAATAGAATGGCTTCAGTGTATCTATAAATGTTATATTTTTTGTTAAAAGAAATAACAATAAATGCATTTTTCTTTAATAAATGGTCATCCAGTTCAGTTTAATTTTGGTTGAGAGTGTGTGTCTTAGACATACTACTTTGTATTTCTATTGCTCAAATTATTTTCCTGATATTTTATATATATATGTATTATAGCACTAAAAATACGTACTTTTATTTTTTTCTCAGTTGTGCTTTTTATCATTAAAATTTTAATCTTTAATGAAGAACTTGTGTTTATTTTCTATCAAGTTTCATTTCTGCCTCTTATTCTCCTTCTTCATGAGAAACTATTGAATTCAAGTAAAATTAAACAAAAAGGTTGAATTAAATAGAGAAATTTTGAAAGGCAGTTGCTTTGTAAACCTGAATAGCGCTTCAGTAAACTCTGGTTCTGAGTTTATATTTGTTTTTTTCCAATTGTTTGCTAGTTTGGTATTCCTTTGAAACTTTATGCTTCCTTTTGCTAAATGTGTGCAAATATCATATGATGAGTACATACTTCAAATGAGGCAGTTATAATTTCAATAAAATTTAAATCTATTTTAAATGATTATAATTTTAATTTTAAGATTAGTAAAATATATTGGTGTTTTAATTATTGTTATATTGTTAACCAGTGTGGATTTTGACCATCCTTTTTAGCAAAAGATAAAGGTGGTGTTTTAATATCATACTAAATTTCAGAAAGCTATAATTGTTACATCAAATTTTATATTAAATATTAGATAGTTGTGGTTGTAAATAAAAATGCATTTCCCTTTTGAGAACTTTAGACTTTTTACAGATCCAAATGGTTTCTATAAATCTTTTGCACTTGTTATTTAAAACCTTCTGTTAATAAAAAGAAAAGAGATTTGAAACCCTGTAGGGAATTTTACTTGGATTTTCCCATATTCTTACATGGAATCTGTATATCAGAATCTCACAGAAAGCATAGTAAGACCAGAATGTAATCTGCACTTTTGAGAGAGAGAAAAAAAAAAAGAAAAGCTAAAACCAAAGTTTGCTAGTACTTAAAACCATATTCTGACACCATCTCAGATACCCATTTTAAGTGGTTAATTCTGGCATTATTAAATTAAAACAGATGCTCTGATTTACCTGCAGGTGTCTTTCTGGATATTCCAGAAACCTTTAGCAATATCATTCTGCGTTGCTGTTCTCACACCGTTAAATAAAAAAGATATTTAGTAATCTCTCAAATATGCTCCAAGGTTTTTAAGAGGCAGCTTTTAGTGAAAGAAGTTTTAAATGAAAAAGGAAGGTGGGATCTTTAGTAGTATTTTCCTTAGCAGTGAAGTCTCTCCATGGACTCTGGAATAAATGCGTACCAATAAGGCAAATACATAATTTTAGAGATTTGCAGCCCTTCTACAGAGCTTTTCAGTTAAGTGTGTCAAACATTACCTACCAAAAAAAAAAAAAAAAAAAACATATATATATTTGATACAGGCTGCCACTTACTACTTTGTGTTTTACTTCAGCTTGTGACCTCAGCATCAGCCAAATATCAAACCCCTCTATGTGCTCTTGAAGGTCCCAGAGATAGTCCTGTAGCTACAAGATTTTTTTTTCCCCTCTGAAACACAGCAGAATAAGATTGCCTTCAGATTTTGAGTTCTTCTGTACGAGGATTCTTGCATATATATAAGTACTATATTTTTTGCAGTGCAATTCAACATAAGGTAAAGTGGGTAAAAGATGAAAAGACTTCTTAAAGAAGTGGATTTTAAAAGGAATTTGAAGTGAAGGTTTTGCTTGGCAGATAAGAAAAAGGAAGGCTTAGTCAGTGAGAATATGAGTGAGGAATGTGTTTACACATATTCTTTTAAAAACCTGGCTATACTAATCAGCATCTGCCACAAATCTATTATATGATTTTTATTTTTTTGTTTTATATTTCTGAAGAGATACCAGGGAATAGGATTGAATTGACAAAATATGAATTTTATAGTATTATTTGTGCATTATAAATGTCATTGTGTGCACGTGTGAGTGTGTGCATGTGCGTGTGTGTGATCAGCTTCCAGTACTTGGAATCAGATATTCAGGACAGGAAAAACATTTGTGCCAGCCTTCTAAACCAACCCATGTCCAGCCAGCAGTTACAAAAGACAAGGAAGAAATATAAATGTGATTTTTGAATTGCTTTCCTAACAAACTTTGGCTGTTTTGCATCCTAACCCAATTTCTGGGATTAACTGAAAGACAGAAGACCCCAAAACTCAATGTTCTTGAAAGTTTCCTTCATGTTTTCAATACCAGGTACAGAAGAAGATAACAAAGACTAGAAATTCAGCTTCACATTTGGTTGTTCTTCTTGCCAGGATGGGTAGTCAGTCAGTACATGGGGATTCACCAGCAAATCGGTATATGTGGGTTTTTGCCCAGCTCGTATCCATTTAACGTTGAAGAGGAAGGGGAACAGGAAAGAAGAGAAGGGGAAGAAATTAGGAGAGAGAAGAGGAACCAAAGGTAATTGTGGCAAAAATAGGACGAGCTGCAGTACATTGCAGTAGGAAAATAAAGGAATTACTTCTGAAGTAAACTAAGTTTATTGTTCTTTCCACTTCTCATGAATGACTTTGGTTATTTCATAGTAAAAATTTAGTGTACTTCTTCACACCTAAGAATTACAAGGTAAATGTATTAACCAGACAAATAGAAAACACTTTTGTTTTTACATATATGTCTCTCTATGTGCACATATATCCCGGAGGAGTCTGAAAATTAACAAAGACCTTCTGTTGCTGAAATGGGAGATGTAGTCTTGTTTTCTTTAGAAATGCTTCTTAGCATTTCTCCTTCCCTCCTTCCAAACACTTTACAGATAATTAAGTTTTCCTTTCCATCTTCATAAAATATGGTCTTCATAAAACATCATTGCTTCCAAAGTTGTAGTAAGAAGTATGTGTGAAAAAATCCTTCATAACCTGTGCTGCCTTTCTGAGCGTTGGTAATGCAGCCAGTGTCAATCAGACACAGAGAGGGTGTAATAAATGGGATAGTCCCATCCGCTTAGCACTGCTGCTCGAAACTACTTTGCTGAAACTGGTGATACTATCTGGCTTCGACCATAGTTGAGCTTCCCAGCTGTGGCCTTACTCTAAGCACAACTTCTTGTGGAGAAAAATGGAGCATATTAACAGAAGTTAACCAGAATGGAATAAACTACTACTTTTTTTTTTTTATTAACGTCTTTGTGTCCTGAAGAACTTCGGGCACATGCATGTTAAGAGCAAATCACTGTCAGTGGGAGTCAACACTTTCTGTAGTCATTTCAAAAGATAGATAATCCACTGTATTTGATGGTAGTTCATGCTAATGTTTATTATCATTGCCTCATTGCAATTCCTTTCATTGCATAAATGCAGCTTTTAAATGCTCTCATTCAGCCAAATCTACCACTGGAATCCAAAATGCTCTTTTTTTCCACTAACTTAAACAATTGGCTGCTCTTTAGTACCAATTGCTTTACAGATGCTTAGAGAGGGTAAGAAAGTTTCTTTTAACCCCTTGTTGTGTAAACTTGACTAACTGAAGTACTGTTTTAATATTTGTGTTGGGTAATATAGCTGTATAATCCTCAATTAAGTGATGCAGAGGAAGATGAGTCCATCCGTTTGATACATACTTCCCATTGTACCAAAGCTGAGGTCATCTGAAAAAAAAAATCTACAGTGAAAGTATGAAATTTGGGATGATAAAAGTTCTGTAGAGAACATGCATTGTCTGACAATTTCCCATGTACAGTTTTCAAGATCTGTGTATTTAAACAGTTTTAATCCATGTAATGTAGAATATTGATTTTGTATGGTGCTTGAAAATGTCATGCAAGATTAAATCTTATAGCAATCTAAGTGTACTATGACAATGCAAGTTAATGTTATTAGACAAACCTGTTATAGCATAAAAATGGTATCAAGTTTAATTGACAAGACTTAAAACTGAAAGAATTATGCTATCATTTGTTAATTATTTACTGTGCAACCTTTCTATAATTAACATTGGCTTGATATCAGCCTGACTGTAATTTCTCAAGTTTGATCTTTAAAAACAATAGCACCACATTAAATTTTTGTAGTTCTCTTGTTCTTCTAGAGTATTCCAAGATTGGTTAAAAATCCACATTAAGGTTTCAGTGAATTCCTCTTGCTTTAATTGCTATCCAATTACTATAATACTTATGGGGTAAAATTGTCTCTCTGGATTTTAATAAAATATGCCCCTTTTCCCAAATTGAGATTTGCTAAACGTTTATTTCTTCCTAATTACATTTTGAGGATTGGTTGTTATTTTCTGCAGAAAATGGATAGCTGGCATTTTTCTTCTCGCTCGTACGCCCTTCTTCGCTGTTAACTTCCGCTCTTGGGGCCTGGCAGGGGTACGACACAAAGAGTGAACTTTGGGAGCATTACTAATGGATCTTTGTGTCCTGCATGGAGATAAATGCGCAGTGTCTCCAGCACGCCAATTCCCAGCTTCACTGTGTCATCCTCCCTAACGCTGGGCATAGAGGCCTTTCCTTAAGCGCAGGGGTAGGACTGAGCTGCAGCGATTCGGTGCAAATGAGATTGCATGATTCTGAGAGGTCAAGTGAAGCAACAGCAGGAAAAGCAGTGATTTAACTACCTTCTGCCGATGGTAACTTCCAGTTGTTTTCAGTACTGTTTCCAGCTTGCGAATCCAGTTACATTCTCTGTTGCTTTTAAAGAGTCATGTCACAGTGATGCCAAAAACTCTTTCTCTTGTCTCCTCATTTTCCTTTGGCCAGGAATTTATGGCCTTCAGACGTAGATGTATCGTTAGGATAAGGGCTACAGCTCTAGCTTTGGAACCTGACTGCTCTCAGAGTCCCTAGATGGGACATGCCTTAATTCTCGCAGAGGTGCAGCATATTATGCCAGGTCACTTTGGAAGAAAGAAGAGTGAGAAAATCACCCGTATTTCAGGGTTTGTTCTGTCTGTCATCTGCTTTTCTTGCTGAGTTTATGGTGTCTCGGCCTTCCTGGCCTGGGAGGCTTTTGCCCTTCCCATAGAGCTGCTTGCAGAGATCAGCAGGTGCTGAGTGGAGGAATTGCTTCTGGCTTTGAAATTTATTTAGGATTCCCTCTGTTGTTTTAAGGCATTTTGGATGACACTTACCCAAAGTCACCTACCTGGGTCATGCTGTAAAGCCAGTAGCTCTCAGAAGGCATTTGCAAAGTGTGTGTGGTTGTGGGTGAGAAAAAGGAGAGATTATTTCAATAGTAGTTTATTGTGTTTTCTTGATTATTTTGTGACAGCAAAAGGAGGATGTGAGATAATATGCTGTGCATTGTGACCTGATCATTTTTATATGGATTTTTTATTTGGCAAAGGCATATGCCATCCAGGATACTGAGTGCAGTTTATTAAAGATGCAACAAATACAGAAGAAATAGGGGCATGTTTTCACTGAAATTGATGTTACTGATGTAGTGGCTGATTATACTGAAAATTAAAAACGCAGTAATTTTCAGTCTGGCTGTGTATATTTTTGTTTATTCAGAGTTTTTACATTAAAGTGATTGAAATATTGCTAAAACCATTTTTTAAGATACAGTGTTTTTCATATCAAAAGGCAGAGAAAATCTCTAAAAATGTGTAATAATGTATAGTAATGTGTCATGATCCATCTAGTGAAAAATCTGTATTGCCTTAGCAAATAAGCTTACTACTAGTGCATACTTGCAGTTTAGATCTCATAATCATTTCCATCAGTTTTCTTTTTCAAGTGCTGTAAATAATATTCAGTAAGCATTAATTATTCTGAAAATGAGAGTTGATTTTATTTTATTTTACAGAGAACAATTTAAAGTATATGAAATATAGAAATACTTAATGGTTGATATAAAAAGATAATAGTATTTTCAAGCAAATTACATAACCCAGATTTTTTTATGTTGATATAAAATTGAGAACTATACTGTGACATACTGCCTATAGAACATACTCCATAATAATTACTAAACACTCTCGATATTTTTTTTTAAATAAAGCAGAAGTCTCATTATTTTGCTTAACTAATATCTGTTTATCAAAATGTATCTTCAGAATAGATAATTCATTAGAAGTATATGGCTGATTCCTATTGCAATATAAACACATTCAACTTTTTAATGCCAAATGTAATACAAAAATGTTAAAACTAACTCTCCGTATTGGAGATGATTCCTAAGAGCCATAGAATATGTAAATCTTCTGGGCTTGTTTGAACTTAAACCTCTGCAATTTTAATTGTATAAACTTATACCTTAAAATTACTTCTGTGTTTTAAAGAGAAGAAAGTCTTTAGTTTTTTTTCTAATGACCATTTGAGATGATGAAGTCTGACAAGAACTTTTACTGGTAGTTATAGCTGGTGCAATGTTATTTTAGGGACTACAATAAGCTCTTTTGTAACAAATTTAATAAAGATATTGAAAATTGACTTTTTGAAAGTATTTTTATATAGTATGCATACGTACAGAATAAAAGTTTTAACTATACTGTATGTATGGAGCCAAACTCTTTTTTTTATTATTTCTATATCCTTTTTTATTGACTTAAATGATTACATACTGATTATAATACTGTCTTTCCTAGTTAAAAATTTTTATAAATACTATTTTTTTTATAAATGCAAGGTATATGTTATTAATCAAAAAGATATTTCTTTTCTTTTAGATTTTTTACATTTTTTTTTAGAAATGGGAACACTGACAATGCAATAATTTAAAAATCTAATTGCTTTCACCTGTTAAAATAAGTGAAATGCTTGGCGGTGGAAAATATGCCTGCATGAGAATGGAAAAGACTTGAACACGTATCTTAAAGTATAGGACTTTTTTTTTTTTTCCTGTCTGAGAGAGGTGTCTGTTTTGTACTAGTAAATCTTCGAGAAAGTCTGTGCGGCTTTGGAGAGGCAGCAATTCTGCAAGTTGCCGTAGTGGAGGGCAGCAGCTAGCGCCGAGTAATGAGGCATGGGAGCAGCTGTTATTGGTTTATTTCAGCAGCTTTGTGTCTGATTCTATTAGCCTACCTACAGATGTAAATGTGCTTTCCACGGGGCCGTCTAAACATAGAACAAATAATTCATAATTTTACAATAATGAAATGATAGCTTTTGCATTCTGTTTGAAGTTTATTGTATTACACTAATCAATTGTGAACTAAAATGAGTAGCTACTAAAACTAAAGCAATTTTAACTAAGCTGAAGAACAGAAACTTTTATAGGAAGAGAAGATGAATGTTTGTCACTGAACCCTACTGAATCTAAACAAAGAAAAAGATTACCTAATAGTCTTGCAATGCATTTGAAGTACAGTCTGCTATTTGTTTGGGGAGTTGAATGGAATATATGTCTTAAAATATTTCAACAGCAGTAGTAGTGTTTTTCAGTAGATGGACTTTAACATTACAAAATGATTTATCTTTTCTTTTTTTTCCAATACAAACTCATTATTATATTGTAAGATAAAAATAATTCAAGCATCTTTCCATGCTTGTGATGCATTTTAGAGATAATTTGTACTAATGATTAATTATTTTATACAGGGTCTTATGCTGTTCTGCTTTGCTTTTGTATTTAGTTTATACTAGTGAAAATATTATTAGTACTATCTTTAAAACTTTATTCACATTTTATTTGTAAAGACTGTCAGAAAAGCTTGTTACTATAACTAAAAAAAATCAAAACAGATTCCTCAAAAGAATTTTTTTCCCATAAAGAAAACATCTAAGAACAGATACAGAGCTTCAGGTGCTTTTTTCTTAAGATAGGAATAAAATATATTTTAGATATAAAATCATTCTGATTAGTTTTTTTTTCAACAACAGGGCATTAAATGGAGATAATAGTGTGGACCTAACATTTTTAAATGTTAGTACCACATGTATATGATACCTTTCTTAAAGCTGAAGGGCTTTATAATCTATTCTGTTTAGTTTTTAACTAGTATTTCTTCAGTCTAAAATTAATTTTAGAAATATTATAGAACACTTTTCCCAGTAATAGTCTAGAGCGTATGAAACTTAAAATAGAAAATATCTGGTTTGATGTTTGCAGTTATATCCTTTTGTTTTGCAAAACATATATTGCTTTGACGACTACTTCTGAATTTTTAGTTTTCCGAGTAGGAAAATAGATAGGCTTTTGATCAAATTGGATTAGTTTGTGGAGGGGAATATAGAGCCTAGTTGTCTATGGTACCAGGAGCCTTGAAGGTGCAAAAGATCCGTATCAGTCTGTGTACATTGCATTTTGCTTGTGGTTAATAAGTTAGTATTTTATGTCATTAATATTGGGATTTAATAATATCTGAATTCTTAGTAAGAAAGCAAATGAATTTATTACTCCATTAAGCAGAGCAGAGCAGTTTAACATACTTAAAGCTACATACTTGAGCGTCTGTGAGTAAGAACATTACACCTTTGCTAAAATTGCATATTACATTCAGTTCTATTACATGCATTTCCGAAATGGAATACAGAGTAAAATCCAGTCTCCATAAAAAAGTGAAATCAGTTATTATCAACCATTGTGTGCCAGAAGTGAGCAGTTTTCACGTGGTTTTGTTCATCTTGCTGTACCAAACGTACACTTTTGGCAGTCTGAATTTCTCAGTGCAAGGAGGAGTTTGTGGTCTCAGCAGCCTCTAGCTTAAAGTTTTTTTGTCCTAAGTTCTGGTCATCCGATGTTGATTGGTTCTGGCCTCATTCTTGTGGAGGAGGTTTCAATGAATTCTCCCAGGCTTTATGACAAAAATTGTTCATAAAGTAATTGGGAGATTTCCTCAGAGCACTCTACATCAAAGGATGCTTAATTGTCCCGGCCATGCAAGAAGGAAAACAAGATGTGAAGTGCTCGGTTTAATTAGGCCACAACTTTACTAACTCAACTGGGAACGGTACCCGGCAATAAATGCAGGTCATTGTTCTTTCCCTCATCGTGCTCTTTTTTGGGAGAACTGCTGTTCACTTCCTTTTCCAAGCCCAGAGATGGGACCTCGCTATTCTTCCTTTGTACGAGGACTAGGTTTGGGAATATGTAAAAGAAGGGTTTTTTTCCCCTTTGATGCTATGTACTTGGTGACAAGCTGCTTTTCCTAGTCAGCTCAGGAACTTTCTCTTAGCTCCATGTTTAAAACTTACATCCTAAAAAGAAAAAAAAAGCACTTCAGACAAAACTTAACTGACATCGAAGCAAGGATATTCATACAGTAAAAGAAATAAATGAGATATTGCATTAGGAGCATGAAGATGGTCATCAGAAATTCCTCTTTGTACCCATGGTGCTCTCTGCATTGTATCTTAAAAGAAGGACATTGCTGCTTCCTTTAGGATAGCACATAAGCAATTTAAGTACTCTTGCACATGGTGGATATATCTGTTATACCTCCAGTGCAAGACTGTTCCTTGCAGCAACTAGGGCAAAGTGGTGTGTGAGCTGAGTTTCTCCAGGCATGGGGGCCTATTTCATAGGAGGCTTCGAGAAAAATACAGTTACTTTGAAACACACAGCTGAAAAAGTCTGTAAGAGACTTGAGAATCCAGCTTCTCAATTTGGTTCCCATTAAATATATCAAATTATAAATTCCTTAAAGAGAAACAAATCTGTATGTCTCCCATTAGCACAACTCTCCAAGCTATGAAAAAAAAAACACACACAAAATAAATATGTATTTTATCATGTCTCTCCCTTTGCTAAAGAGGATATAATACTCTTGTGTGCATGTATGTGTATATAGCTGGATATAGATATAGATTATGGATAGATACAGATACAGATATACGCATAAAGGCCAGTAGCTTTTGAAGAAATTCCTGAGTCTTCAAAATAGTCTGACTACTCCTATGCGAAGCAGTCTAGCTGTGCTGCGTAGCAGGAGAAACTTTCCATATCCTACTTTTAAATAAACAAAGAATCAAACTTCTATACTAAACATTTTTTTTTATAAACTCACATTTTCTAATTAAAAGTTTGTTTTGTGGAAGTAACTCCAGGTGGTATAATTAGTGAAATATATTTTAATGATAAATCTTCCTTGTCCTATTTTTTTAATAACAAAAAAAGGTCCTATGCATTTGAGATGCTCCCTATGGGTTGTATATAAGAGCTTTGTTAATTAGCTAATCAACTTACCCACCTTACCTTTTTAAAAGTGTCCTGTTTCACAGGTGTGGTCTCAAATTTTATTTGGGATAGAGGAGATAAATAAAGCATATAGTGCTCACTCGTGCCTGCCCTGAAAAAGTGTTTTTTGGACTGTCCTTTGAGTGTCCGTTCCCAGGCGGACACATCAGTAACAGTGTGAAGCTTCTGGTCAGCACTGCTGGTCTGTCAGATATTCCTGACTCTCTAAATCAGGCTTTTCCAAAGCATAATAGCCTAGATGGTACAATATCACTGAAACAGCCTCAATGTATTTCTGGAAAAAATGCTTGCAAGCTCCTAAAGCTTATTCCTCCTCTTTAATTCCATTTGTTTTCAAGTTTTTATTCTAATGCAACCAAAAATGGAAGTATTTCAGGCCTTTTCTTTCTGGTTTCTGTGGAGTGGTGTCCTGGTCTCGTAGTAGCATCACTTACCTAAGTAAGGAAAGAAGAAATGATGTATGCAGTGATTCAGTGAATATTTCATGTATCATTAATATAGACCTCCTCTTTAAGGTTCATTTTGTTGAAATTATGATCAATATAAAGAGCTTCATTTATCTTGGAAAGAATTTGGCATATTTTTATATATTTGGATTTTGGTCTTTTTTTCCAAATAAGATATAGGCACTCAAATACAATTTACAATTTAATAAATTTGCTGTAAGTTACCATAACAGTGAAAGGATTTTATCTGGGAATCATTTTCACACTGGTTTAATTTTGATGAGTACACCTGCATTTTCAGGTTTACTGTTCCATTCTTGTTGGTTTTCCACAGCTGTATTCATTTAGACATGCAGGAACTTACTGACCTCGCTGCTCTTTGGGAATTCTTTGGGTGGAAGCAGTGCCTTTTTCAGGGATGACGTGCAGGGAGATTGGGCTCACTGCACACCCGGTTCCTGATGATTTCCTACACTTAAAGGTGCAGTCCCTTTGCCTCAGGTGCAAGTGGCCATTCTGCACTGTCAACTTCTTCAGCATTTTTGCTCTTCAATGTGGTAACCAGCCTGAGGATGTAGCTACTTTCAATTGTTACAAGATAATCTCTAAATATTCTACCATATCTCAAGAGCTGCTGAGGCATTTGTGACCTCATAATATTGACTCACTGGATTCAGTGCAGTTTCAAATAGTAGTATTTTGTATCTTAGTTTGTGTTAATCTGCTGGAAATAAAAAGAAATGCATTGCTCTGTAGTGCAGAGCAGTAGTTCTTTTTTCCGGAGGCTTTATTTCCCCACCAGATAAGCACTAACTTTATTGTTTGTGACTGGAAGAAGAGGTTCTGTCCCTGTGAACACAGTTGACATGAATGGAGCTACAGTTTTTCCTGTCATTTCTGGTATTCCCGGTTTACCTTTTGCTTCACTGGCTTATGAAGCATTTTACCAGCTTCTTTGGCAGAAAGAAAGAATATGCGTAACATATCTGCTTCTAAGGGTAGCTGGGAAATGACAGTGCATTTGCAAAATGAAGGGAAAGATGGAGATTCCTTCTTGATGAAGTTGGGTATTTGTGACAAATATCTGAATAGATACCTGCTGCCTTTGCAGAATATCTTTGCAAGATAAAGACCTTGCAAATTTGCAAACAAATGGAAAAACTTACTGAATTATTACCAGAGAGAAAAAGAGAAACCTTTTACTGATTAGGAAATCGGCACATGAGGCCAGAGTGTAATGACGAACAGGAGTATACTCGTAAGATTTGTTGTATAAGTGTTTTCTTACAAATTGATGTTACAATTTTGTAGTATTTTGTAGTAGTAACTCCATAGTAGTGTTCTTGTTTCTTTGATTGTTTGTTTAATTTAACAGTGATGTACAAACTTAAAGCCTGTGGCAGAACAAGCTGAAGTGCTGAGCACAGACATTCAGGCTGACAGGGAAGCGTGGGGGTTCAGATGGTATGGGAAACAGTGGAAGCATACAAGGAGGAGTCTTACTATCAGATAAACTCTACACAGATCAACTCTATGTGGGACGGCTAATAGATATTTCCCTGTATGTCCTTCAGTGTACATGCATTTTTGAGTCTTACACTGCTTTTTCCAAATATGTTGTTTGCTCTTCTGTTTATTTTTTCCTAAAAATCATGTGCAAGCAACCAGTGTCCTTCCTTCCTTCCTTCCTTCCTTCCTTCCTTCCTTCCTTCCTTCCTTCCTTCCTTCCTTCCTTCCTTCCTTCCNCTCTCTTCTTCCTTCCTTTTTTTCTTCCTTCCTTCCTTCCTTCCTTCCTTCCTTCCTTCCTTCCTTCCTTCCTTCCTTCCTTCCTTCCTTCCTTCCTTCCTTCCTTCCTTCCTTCCTTCCTTCCTTCCTTCTTCCCTTTTTCCTTTCTTTTTCCTTCCTTCCTTCCATCTGTCCATCCGTCCGTCCTCTGGATGGGCTAAGCATTTCACAGTTGCTAAATTCCNTCCTTCCTTCCTTCCTTCCTTTTCCCTTTTTCCTTTCTTTTCCGTTCTTTCCTTCCATCTGTCCATCCGTCCATCCTCTGGATGGGCTACGCATTTCACAGTTGCTAAATTCTCTTCCTATGAAGGGTGTTTCCATGGATATTTGTTCTAAAGGGAAAAGTACAGAGATGGTTCCAGTAGTAGCTCAATACCCGTAACGGTGCAACGTTGTTCTTCCTCTCATCACTTTTGTAATATCGGTCCAAACAACTTAGCTGATCTGGATAAAAGTTAAATGCTTTTCTTCTAGTTTCCCCCTTTTAAAATATTCTTTACTGGTTCAAGTAGGTTAATGAAAGATAGGCAGATGTTACCTTATAGGTTTTTCTGCCTTTGAAAGATGTTTTTCTTTTACTCGTGTAGTGAGACCTTTGCCTTTTCTGCAGTATCCTAACTGATAAGAGTAAGCCCTTTACAATCAACCAGTGCTTGCAGGAGCAAGGAAATATTCTTTTTTTATTGATCTGAGGTCTGATAGGGATCAAAGAGTAAGTTTGTCAGTTTAGACTCCATGGCAATTAAGAAACTACAGCCATAAGAAATAATACAAATCATGTATAATCTTCTGTCTATCCTAGCAGGACCGTCAGTAATCACAAATATTGGATGCTTGATCTATTGGCAACAGGCCAGGCACCTCCTCACTGGTAATCAGGGATATTGGCATTCAAGGAAGCAGTGACCATTTTCTCCTGTGCTCTGATAGCAGCTCTTACATTCTCATCTTACTGACATCTGGGCACCAATATGTAGGGAAGACAGCTTTTTATTTGAATGTGCTCTAGATAATGTTGGTCTTGTCCAGCTCAGGAGCAGGTGGAATCCTATCTTACCTTCATAAAGTAAGGAATTCTAGCAGAAGTTTCTCAAAGACCTAAGAAATCATTGTCATTGTCCATCCAGTGCTTTTCCTAGCAGTGGAACGTTACAGTGTCTCTGAGAATGATAAGAATTACGGCACAAAATCACAGATTTTTTTCTTTGGGACATTGAGCAAACAAAGATACATTCAGGTTGCTCAGATTCTTTCACCATAAATAACTGCTTCTGTTATAATAGATAAGTCATTTCCTTGAGACACAGGAGTACTTATTATGCAATTAGGAACCTATATAGGAGTCTATAAATACTATTTTTTTACATTCATATCATACCATCTTAAGAAAGTATAAGCATGAAACATAATTATTGTGATTAGATTTTGTAGCAAGCTGTGTGTCATTTAAGATTCTGATTTTGGTTTTGTCCTGGAAATGTGAATAACCACTTCTTATTGTCAGAAAAAAAGGCTAGAGAATGGCCATCCCGTAAATGGATCTGGATCTTGATCTGGAATTTTGATGCCAGACGTGGTAGATAAGGTAAGGTCATTTGTCCAGACCTATATGTAGTTTCAGAATTTGCCTGAAGAAGGCAAAGACAGGTAAAATGAATAGACTATTTTTCAAAGCAGTAGTGTCAATGAGAAGTCAAATTGAATAATTAATATAAATTGGCTGAGACATGATTTCAGAATTTGTTTGCTTATGGTTGGAATTTTGTTGAAATTAGAAAAAAATATGAAAAACCACAATATAACAAACATAAGTCAAATATTTGCATAGTAGTTAGTATTGCTTTCTGAAGTATAGCGTATTCTGTCATTTTAATAATATAGAAGAAAACATCTGAAATTCCAGGTTGGAAAAGATAAAATAAGTATCATGAATTCATCTATTTTTTGTTTACTTATAGGGCCTGTACATGTTATAGGATCTAATTTGCACTTGTTATTTTTTACATGATGTACAATATACTTACCTTGATAAGTATGTTTTTTCAATAACAAAATTCATATAATTGGAGGCAATAAATTTAAAATTGAATGTAGTTTAAAGCTTAGCCTCTCACTACTTATTCTTACAAACTGGATAAATTCTGACTTTAGCCCTTCTGTCTTTATCCTTCAAACTTGGTCAATTTGATTCTCTCCTTTTTTCAGCTAGTCAAAAAAATTCACATTGAATGACTTGGGAAATTGCATACCTAAGGATTTGGCTTTTTAAAGCAGCGTTGTTCACCCAAGGTGTCAAGGTGTGTAAGTTTTTTTAGCAGACTGATGAAAGCAATCTCCACTGTGCTACGGTTCCTTGTGTAGCTCTGTGGTTCTTTTTTGTGTAATATTTATGCTAGGGCTTGGTATTCTTTGAAGCCTCTTGTAGCACCTTATTTTTTTTTTTATCATTGCATCTATCTGTCTTGTCATCGTGTTTTTCCTGTCCTTACCCACAATAGATAAGCTTTAGGAAAAAAAAATGTGTCTCTAAGAAGAACATGTTAGGTAGAAATTTTTGTGCAGCTGTGCTCTGCCAGTGTATAACATTTAAAAGATGTCACAGTACTGAAGATCTTCTCTTTTAGGTAAAAGCCACCTCTGGGTAAACCAAGACTCAAATTTGTAGTTGGTTGTCTTTCAGATATTCGATATTTGTTGCCCAATTTTAATTAGAGTTAGGAAATTGAAAGCTCATGTTTATAAAGTTTATGGCTTTAGTGTCTACCTATTGTTCTGGCAGCTGGATTTGGATTTTAATGCGATCATATAATAAATTTGTTGTTCCAAGATAAGGAAACCAATCTATTCCTCAAAATATTTGCATGAACAGTAGAAACAGAGGCTATTTTTTTCAGTAGATTGATATCAAAGTTGAACTTCTGTGTGGAATCTCAAATGGCTGCGTGAGACAGTGATCGCAGAAGAGCCTTTCTTGGGCCAGGGCCAGTAATAATACCTCCCTTCCCTGTTTGGCCTTCTTTATGATTGTCAGTGGAAAAAAATTAAGATGCCTTAAATAATGTTCTGTTCTCTGTTTTGGCTGCTCTTACATATGCACCTATGTAAGGTAGAATTCACTTGCTACTTGCCACATGGGGTGGGATTCACTTGCCTAAATAAGAGTTTATGCCTTTAGATAGGTGAGATTTTCACAGAGGGTTATCAGATAGAATGCAGGACCAATAGAAGATATCCTTGTGGACTGGAAAACTGGGCATTGGTACCCTAGAGCATTAATCAAAGATGCTATTATTTAGGCAACTAACTAAGACCTCAAGAAGATGAATGGCTTCATCTCTCCCTGTGCTCCACAGACTATATAAGAAAGCCAAGATTTTTCTTGGTTTTGACAGATAATTAGAAACCTAGTACATATATATAAGGACCTCAAATTATATGTTTTAATGTAAGGCTGAAGCGTGCCTTTGTAATGCTCTCTGAAAATACAAAGTCCAAGTTACAAAAAGGTCTTTTTTTGGTTTGTTTGTTTGTTTTTTTTCCTGAGTTTTAATATTTTTAGCCTAAACTGATCATTCTAATTCTAGAATTCTTAGAATTCTAATTCTAGGATTCTAATCTTTCAAAACTTAGGGATGTGTGTCCTTGCTGCAAGTTTATTGATATAAAATAAATCAGAAAGATGCAACTCAAGTTGCAAGTTTGTTGTGGGAAAAAATGCCCTGTCATTTTCTGTTCTAGTTGTAATGGAAAGTGGTGCAATCTCAAATTGAATTTTAGGTAGCTGTTGAGAAATACTAGCTTTTAAAGACAATCCCCGGACTCCGCTTACCTTTGGTGGGGTCAAATACCATTTTTCTGATGAAGTTCTTTAAAAGCAGCATAAAGGAAGCTCTATAGCACCTCATCTAGACTTTTTCCTACATAAGTTTCTGACCTTTCTCTTCCATCTAAAAGAATTGAGGTGATCATGTGCATTCCTAATCTCAATGGCCAGCTTCAATCCACTGCCACGCACGGTAGCACAAAGGGTTATGCTTCCTGCTCCTTTTTCCTTTTGTAGATTTTCATTCCCTCTTCCTACCATGAAAAAATGTGGGTTGTAAGCCGTTCACATTATTTCAGAGTCTAGGTAGGAAACAGATATTGGTGGAGAGTTTGAAGAGATATTAACATGGCCATCATACTGACCAAACTGATAATGCCTTATTTTACCCTCTTAATTATGCTTATTCTTTTTAAGAATTTAATGCTGGGAAAGAATAATTTTATTTTTATGATAATAGTATATAGTTCTGAAAGTGGTTTCTCACTTTTGATAAAAAAACATTTTCAAAGAAGGTGGATTCCACTATTCCCAGTGTGTGAATGAAGAAACACAAAGAAGTGAAATGATTGTTACAGTGGAAAGACACACTGCTGGTATCACTTGGTTTTTAGAAAGTGCCTCATGCATTGTGGTAACTTACAAGTGTAAAAAATCATAAAAATTTTATAATGTTGCAATCTTATGAAGTATTAATTCTTAGGATCTGATGCTGTGTTGTTATTGTTCCAATTTTGATAAAATTTATTATATTTTGAGAATCCTTAAGAAAAAGAAGTTCCAATTCATTTAATTATGGATAATTTGATCCTTGATTTCCATATCAAAATAATACATTCTAGAGAAATATCTAAAATTTGTGATAACTAAGGAAGATATTGGGCTCATTTGTAACAGTTACTCTGGAATCCACCGGTGCCACATGCTCTAGGTGACCCTGTGTGTGCAGGGGGGTTGGACTAGATGCTCTCTAGAGGTCTCTTCCAACCTCCACCATTCTGTGATTCTGTAAAAATCTCAGAAGTTATTTAAAAGAGCGAATCACTGTCCTTCAGCCTTTATTGTCAGAAAAGATTTTTACTAGTTAGAGGGATTATTTTGGTCCAAAAAGAGGATATACTCATGTTCATCTAAATAGCATGCTGTTGTTCGAGGTAGATAAAATGCTATTCAGATTGCCTTCTCTGTCATATGTAATAAAATGATAGGTTGCTCCAGTTAGAGCAAATCTGTGTATGAGGTCTTGCTTTTTTACAGCTTAAATAATTGAAGCTTTTATTAATGATGCCCATTTTTTTAGATCAGAAAAGAATAAAAGAATGGAAATTCTAGAAAGTATTTAACTCTATTTCAGAGTCTACTGACTCATGTTTGTAATATTGTACATCATTTTTTGTTTGAATTTGGATCTCATTCAGTCTTGTTAAATTTTCTTCTTTCAGATTAAGCTTTTTCCGCTCCTGGGTCTCTTTCTCATGAATGTATAGACTATAGTTGTCACTTCTTAGCTTTGTCTTTGATAAACTAAATGCATTAAATGTCTGAAGTCTTTCCATATATGGCAAGTGTTCAGAACTTGGAGCCATTCTTTTCTAATCTAAAAATTTCAACGGAGAAAGTTACTGAGGATAGATATATAAGGTTACAGCATAACATCAAAGAATGGAGAGAACATTTAACAGCAAAGCAGGTGAACAACCCACTGTGGAAAATAACCTGAGAATTGACAGGTTGGAAGAAAAGCTAGAAATAAATAGTGGAGAGTAAATGACCAAAGTGGGGAGGAGGAGGGAGGTAAGAAGGAAAAAAAAAGAGAACTAGAAATGAAAATGAAACACCAAATAGGAAAGATTCACTTTTCTAGTATGTTTTCTAGAATTAAGTTCTTTTTGTTGTTGTTTAAGATTTGAGAAGTAACTAGATAAAGCAGGAGTTTAAGGAAAAAGGAGAGTAAGAAAAATAGGCAAGGAAGAGATTGCAATGAAAGACGAGAAAAGAAAATGAATTACTTCTAGGGAAAACATTTAGCTGCAAAAAATGCAAGAAAAAAATGTGCGAGCTAGAGAAGGACTAAACTAAACTCCGGGATGTGAAAAAAAAAAAAAAAAAACAGAAGATGCAAAGATGCAAAACTAACCAGAATGGAAGGTCTCATTCCTATGGCAAAGTACAGGTCAGTGTGCCTTATTTGGAGCTGTGCAGGTTTGGGTGGCTCGAAGGGCCTCAGCTGTTGTAACTCGGTTAGAAGAGTTGGGCATTCTTGGCCGGCAGGTGGTAAAAGAAGTTTTGCAAATGCTATGCCAGAGTGGTGAACAATCCTCCCATTCTGAGTTTCAGCGCATTTATTAGTGCATCACATAAGCACTTCTCAACCTCTTGACAAAGTCAAGTACTAGTTTTGGAACATGATACACCAGTTTTTGAAAGACTATCTTGGGTTTTAAGCTGTCTGAACTTCATCAATGATTTGAGATAGATATATATATATATATTTTTCTGTCTGCACATTCTATTTAAAGACCATAATTAGCTCCTGAACATCATGTAATACTCAGCTAAATGGCATTAAGGTAATTAAAGCATTGTATGAATGTTGTGGCATATAACTCAGTGGCATGTATAGTAGGCATTCCAATAATAGCTATACTAAACATGTTGTTAGCATTAGAAAAATAACATTCCTTCAGACTACATAAATCAGATTTTTGTGGATTCCATGAATTAAGTCCGGGTACTGAGGCATCTTCCTTAAAGATGGATCCATCCCTCTTCTCCAGCCCGGAGCAGATAAAGAGTGTTTCGCTTTGCAGTCCTGTTCCACCCTGCTGGAAACGTCGAGTGACGCTCTCCTCAGAGTTACATGGAGCCGCGGTCAACTGGTCACGCAGTGGCCACTGCTCAAGTTTCTCTTAAAAACTTGGTTTATAATTCCTGTCTTTAGGAGCTGAACAATTCCTTTTTTTTCCAGCTCTCTTTTTATACCCATGGTATTTTTGCTGGTGAAAATCGAAGATGTGGGTAGGACTCGATATGATTTAAGAATATAGAGAGAAAGATTAGTGTAGACTAATAGATAAGGAAATATTTGTTTTATGCTACAGAAATATAATAAGAGAATGTGTGAGTTAGGGAAAGGATAAAATTCCTTTAAATTATTCTGCAGGGTGTCTTTGATCAGTTTATCAAATTTTTGGTGGTAGTGGATGCCAGGTGGTCTTGGTTCATATAGTGCTTACATCCACTATATTTAGCCAATACCTCCGACCACTTGCAGTACACATACTAATAAGAAAAAAAAAAGAGAGATCCTGCTTATTCCCATCCTTATTTACCAGGAGAATGGTTAAGCTGTTAAATCAGTGGATCTGAAGTTATGGTGACATAGATGTCAGTGCTGTGCGTTACAGATGATTTTCATAACTAAGCCTAACTAACCATAACTAATCCTTGGCTAGTTATCCTAACAAGCAAAGACAACTTTTGTAACTGCTTATTTCCTGTGATTTTCCATCTCTTAATTAAAAAGTTGTTTTCCTGATGGTACTGGTGACCACAAAAAGATTAAGTCAATTCCTTTCTCTCTCACTGAGTGAAAAACCTTCATAACCTCCTAAATTCCTTTCTGATAGTATGCCCTCCTCAGCCTAATGAGTTAGTGAGACTGGCAGGGTTTCTTCATCTTTTTTCATGCTCTACTTAGGTCTTTAGCATGAAATATTCTTCAGTTTGATCCGGAATGGGCTGACTGTTACCAAATTGAGCCACTGCTTTTCTGGATGCCTGCTAGTGGTGTTCTGGCTAGGAAAGGTATCTCTAAAGGTCCTCACTGCTGGGTTTCATGCAAAGAGATGATGGTAGGATGCATTCTGTTCCTTCATCAGGACTGTAAGATATGTTTTAAGTGCTAAGAGATTTGCCTACGTTTTGTCATAGGATGTAAACTCTTCACTGTCTTAAAAATAAGCTAGAAATAAGTTAAAGGCAAAAAAAATGTACATCCTTAACTTTATTTATAGGCTTTATCTCATCCTTATTTTGTCTTGTCTCTATTTCAATATTTCTGGAGACGAGATCCTTGTCATGTGTTTTAGTACATAAATCATTAAACCCGCTCCTGAATCTGAATGGAATTTTTGTCACTTTTATTTTACATCTGCTACTTTATGTTTTCATTTGTCGAGATTGTTCCCCACTGGGCGATGTTTTCCTCCATCTTGCCCACTATACCTGCTGCATATTAAAACATTGCAGTGTTTCTTCTGAAGCTCACACAGTACCTATTGCTCAGCAGCTTTCTCTACTGGTATTCAGATGTAGCAGGTTTATTTTGGAATATAAAGTTTAGAAGATAAAGTTAAGACCTGATCAAGATGTAGGCATGGACTACCCTTGTAATGCCTTTTTGATCACTTAAGCCATGGTGGCACTTACTATCCACTGCCTACCACTCTCACCAAAGGGAAAAAAAATCTTGCATTGCACTTAATTTGGGATTTTATTTGTTTGAATTTCTGTCATATGTACAATATTTGGAGTGTTACAAATCAATGAGAACAATCTCTCAGTCCCTCTCCAAAGTAGATCACCACCATCTTGCTGATTACAATCTAAGTTGGTGGGAGTATTCATCTGGATTTGAGACATGTCCAGCTTTTTGTAAGTGGAATTATTTTTATGTTATTGGATCCAAATTATAGCTCCTATTTCCCAAGGCAACCTCCAGGCCAAGCATTAGTCTCCAAAGGTGGTGATCTTGTGAGAGACATGGAGATGGAGCAACACTCAGGTTCTCCAAATCAAGCCGGGAGTGGGGAGGCAGGTTACTGGCTCTATTCACCCAAACTTCCATCAAATATATTTTTCAGTCCTTTATTCTTCTCTTTCTTTGGCTCTATCCAAAATTACTAAAATACTAGCTCAGAATTGCTAAATAAAGGTGTGTTATAAAAATTTGAGAAATGAATGTCCTGTTGAAGTTTTATGGCAGAGTCTTCCGAACAGCTTGTGCAGCCTCCACACATCCACCTCCTGCCTGGACTTTTCACATTTGAGTCTTGTGTGTAGGGAGTGTTTGCATGCTTCACTAAAGTGAAATTTTTGAAATTAAAGGACAGAAAGAAAAATGGAACTCCGAGGAAAAGATCAACCATATTTCAACACAAAAACATTCTAGAATTATTGACATCTTTTTTATTACTTTTTTTCTGTTTAGTGACAAATACAATCACCTTCAAAGCAAAATAGTATAGAAAATAGACATATACTTTCAAAAATAATGATTTGAAGCCTTTTTTTCAACCTTGAAAATTCCTTTAAATGGCCTATATTTCTTTAGCTACTTTACAGCTATTTTACTGTATATTTGCAAAAATTATTAGTAAGCTAATATGGTATAATATGATAATTATAATTAATTGTTTAGTATCTTTAAGGCCACACTCAATACTTAAGTATTCCGTATTTAAAATATAGAGAAATAATGTTCAGTGTTGAACTTCAAAAAAAACCCAGGATTCTAACAAATAAAATTATGAGCAGAATGAAGTTATATCTGAATAATTTTATTCTAAAGTACAGCTTTACTTCAGGACTATGAAAGGGATGACATTTTGCCTGACTAGAGAAGGAAAAATGCTAAATTCTAGAACTGATGTCCCCATCTTTTCTTATGCAGAGGTTTTATCTGCTGTTTAATGGATAAACTTACTGTGAAGTATAGTTGCTTGTTTAACTTTACCCCTATTCAAGTCTTTGATTTTGGCAGGTTAGTTAATTCAAATAAAATTTGTGAAGTTAAGCACTTTCAAGAAAAGGCATAGGAGAACCTAATTTAACCTAGAGTGTCTCTTTTATTCTTCTGTTATTCATTTGAAGTGCCCTATCAGCTTGAACTGACCAACTTCAGTCATTTTTACCCTTTTATTTTTTTCTCTAATGTAAACTGAAATTCCCTGCTGTTCGTGGTATTTTAGTGTTTAGCATCATTTAATGAGCAGGTATCATTAAACTTAAAAGCTCCTTTTCTGTATATCTCTGATTAGTTAGTGAAAGAACCAAAGAATTCCTCTAATTTATCTTTGCTTCCTTGTTATATTTTGATGTTGGCCCATTTTACGTTTCAGTGTCTTTTTATGAAATATGAAATTATGATTTTGGTGTGAAAGTAGGGCAGAAAGTGAAAAAAAAAATCTTTGGGACTGCTAAGATGTTTAAGCTATTATATCTTATTTACAAGTGCACTATGAGAATATTGTTTCCTTTTTTACATTTTTGCTCATATTATATATATATGTAGTGTGTGTGTATGTGTGCATGCAGGCATATATGTGTGTGTGTAACATATTTATGCACACACACACAAAATAAGGGCACACTCGTTACACTCGTTATCTGTTCTTTGCAAATGAACTTATTAACCCTGCCAGTAACCTTTGCAGCTGGGTACACATATATTTGGACAACATTCTTCCTTTCTTGTACATCCAAAAATCCTATTAAATTCCATATAAATTCTAATTTTTAGTAAATGTAAGATGAAGGTCTAATTAGGAGATGATGAAAATTTTATGGACCAGCAAAACTGAAGCTTATCAGCTCTTAGGGTGTTATGCAAGTCTATATATTCGGGTTTGTCTATCATAAAAAGACTAATAACAACAGAGTGTTGTTTTTGTAAGAATCATTTCCTCCAATTTTCACACTTCCAGTCATTTTGAAAAAGTAGCCAGAAGAGGAGCCCAATTTAAAACAGCTCATGGGCTGTTCATGTGACCAGAATTTTTCAGGATAAGACCCAATATTTGTTTATTCTATCAATTAATTATTTTAAGGTCTTAAAGTTATAAATGACTTAATCAATACTGAAGTGACTGAGTCTTGCTACTGAAGTGTTTGCCTAAGGTGATTCATCATATTGATACAGATATTGCCATGTTTTAAATGGTGACAGAGTAATTGATATATTCCATTCAATATGCCATTTCCACCTCCATTTCCCATCTTTGATGTCCTAAAACATATTTAATCGTTTTGATCATTTTGATTTTTTTTCTTATTTTCATTTATGAAATAAAATCTGAGAGATAGAAGCACTGTGTGAAGAAAAAATAATGAGGCTTGAATGGAAGTAAAGGTCAGATATTATGTAGTAAGTTGCAGATGGCACTGTATGTCATTAACATTGCTAACATCTAAAAAGATGTAACAGTGCTGCCTACTGGTAAGAAGAAGTAGTATTAATGCATTAAAGTAAATGTGATGAAATTAAGTGTTATCCATAGAATGGTGTTCTTAGATCCTTACTCCCTGATAAATATTAATAGGATGCATATCTTGGCATCAGCATTAATAACATGTTGTTATGTGTGTCACTTACATGGAAATTTGATGGGCAAAATAGAAGATGAAATTATTTTTCATGGATGCCTGTATCATTCTGATCTAACATCATTGTATGTGTTTTGAAAATTTTCTAGTGAAATTGTCTATATTAGGTATGAAATTCCTTTTGTTATCTACCCATGTTGCTTTTGCTTAGAAATACTAAATGCCGTAATGCCACCCAATTTAATAGAAGACTAGAACACTAATAGAAGACTGGAACACGTAGCAGGCGCAGAGAAAAGCAAATGTTTTACAAAATTCAGTAGTTTTTCTTTTATAGATGGAGAAACTGAATCACTGTATTATGAAGATTAAATTTGTAAACTTCTTTGGCAGAAGTTTAGCTTTTACTTTTTTTTTTTTTTTTAATCTTTCAGGATTACTGAATCATTTCACAACTTTAAAAAAATTGACTGTTTCATTTAGAAAGGCCTAAAGCAGCATCTAAGAGAATTATGAGCTTGCTTCTAGATATGTAGGTTAAAAACAGGCAATGGCATCAATAGTGTAGTTAAATAGGGTATAGTCTAAGTAGACAAAACTCACGTCTTCAAATCCAGGCATTACAAGAGCAGACATTTTTAAAAATTTATTACTTTTGATACAAGGAGATCCTTACCCAGTTATTTCAAAGAATAAAAGAAACTCTAGTGTTAATAAATGGACTTTTTTAGACAACAGTCTTATTTGAAGATGCTTCCCAATATTCTTCTGGTAAGGTCTTTTACTACAATGATGATGATGATTTTTTCTTACCCATAAGTAAGAGGCTGGAAATGCTGAGGAGTCCTCAGATCAGCAGGGCAGGATGTACTCATTCATATGCATAGTTCCTTCTTCCCCATCGTAGGGCCTCTTTCTTGTGTTGAAATATCTTCCCTGGGAGCCGCTGACTGTAAACCAGGTCTGCCGGCAGGAGCTCAGTACCAGGCATGGAGAGAATTCAGGGAGCTAATGATACTTGTAGCTAATTATCTCGTGCCACCTTGTCCTGGATTATCTCCAGGAAAAAGGAAGACATGCTACAACATGGGATCTTCTGCTAGGCTTCCACTTGAGCTATCTGTTGAGATAATGGGTAAAAAAAAGATCTGCTTCTAGCAAAGCTGCCGTTTCTCTTGCTAAGAGAAACTGGTTATTGCTGGTTACTATGGTGGCTTATTTAATACGTGGAAATCAAAGGAAATCACTATCATCCATGATATATGCGCAAAACCTTTTACAGTGTTGCAGGAATACAGGAATGTTTCACTTCTTTTGTAATAAGCTTAAGGTTTGTAATAAGCAATGAAATCTGAATTCATAATTTTATAGAATAGGACATTTGAGCAAATATTAGTAACATTTAGGAGCTATTTTTTTCAATAAGTTGGCCAATGCAGTGTTATGCCATGTACAGTACTAGTCCTGGTTCACTTGCACTTCTTATGTGTCTCATACCTGATCAACTGCTTTATTCCTCATGATTACTTATCATGTCTTAGATACAGTTTGACATGTAAGGAACTACATTGTGATTCTTGAGACTTTTTTTTTTTTTTTTAGAATGAGGTCACTCATGTAAAGAAAGTGAAATTTTAGCAAACTTGTTTTTCACAGATTACAGAAAGACGTGTATTTTTTCTTTTTTTTTCCAGTTGTTTCTCTAACTTTCTCCTCTCAGTTGGATACTGGTCTTAACCAGATAACCCTGCATAAATAAAGTTAAAAAAAAAAGAATGTGTTCAGATTTATTTTTGATTAGCTTGTTTTTTATTTCTTAGAATTTGATCTAGCTAAAAAATATAAGTGGCTGAGCTCCACGACACAAAGAATTCAGACTATCATACCATATTGACTGAGAAAGCATTAGAAAGTACTACGGAGCATTATTATCCCTATATCCTATGTGAGCACGATGTGCAAATGAATTTGCATTGTTTTAGTCATTTTTGCATTGTTCTTCAGGATTAATGCTGTAAGTAAAATGTCTTTGTAGATTATGTAAGAAAATGTCTGAAACTGTAATGCAGCCATGTAAAAAATGCGGTTTAACATGATGTGCTGTAGCATAATGCAGAGCAATTAGATAAATTAGTGTTAAAAATAGATGAAAAATCCATTCCAATGCATGCTTAGCTCACAAAGGGGACATTCTCTTCCCTCATGCCTTAAAACCCAGAATGGAAGGTCCAAGAAGTTAAAAGACTAATTTCCATCATAAATATTGAAAGTGAGTTTAAATCAAATATTTTTAAAACTTTAGTATTTGTTACACTCAAGGATGTTCAAGTCACAGTTTCTACCCATTTTTTCTATATGAGAAACGGAGATACCCAAAATTAGAAAAGAAGAATAGAAAACCTAAAACCACTGTCTAACTTGTCATCTTCACCTCAGTACTATTTTACTGAATAATGATCTCTTCCAATTGCTTTTTTAAAGAGTCATACTGTGACTGTTTAGCAGAAATTAGTTTAGTAATATTGTGACAATCCGGGTAAGCTGTCTGAGTAAAACCTGTGACTTCTGGGTGGCAGTCTGCAAAAAGTATATCATTTAATACTTGTATGGATGCTGAATTCGACAGGGTTTTGAGATAGCGATTTTTTTTTCATCTTCCAGCACTAAATCCATGATCTACATCCTGAACAGTCATTTTCTATGAAGTTAGGTGGCAAAAGCAGAATCAGTGGCCTTGTAGTTATGCTGAAGGATCTTATGATGGCCAAGCAGGACCAGACTTAAGAAAAAAATATTTTCAATGTATTATCAGAAGGGAGTGATTTGGATAAATTAGATATTCCTATCCCTTGAAGGCAAGAAGGAAATTAAAGGCAGCCTTTATCAGGAGGTGGAGAACCTTAAATATTTTGCAACCAAAGGATTACTGAAGGATGGAAATGTATACAAGTATTTCTTATTTTGCTTAGAACTATGTGTTTCTGGTGATTTTTCTGAGTGAAAACACAAAAAAAAAACCCACTGGAATTAGCCCTGATCTCACTGGGGCCTCCCTGCAATTGGCTTTTAAGATGATGTCTAGACTTGTAAATAGGCATATCCAGGGACAGCCCCATGGACTGAGCTGATTCCCTTGCTCATACCTGTGTTGTCAATTCTCTAAGCTGCTGAAGCAAACTGGGACAAGATCCACCACTTGGAACCATTCCTGAAATCATCTCACTTCTGAACTGTGCCTGAGAATTGTCTAAGAAAATGCTAAATGGCATACATCAAAAGCATTTCAAGAACCAATATAATAATTTAAAATATAGGTGATCACATTTCATTACCCAGGAGTGTTTCTGAATGGTATTTGATTTGCTAGTACAGGTGCAGCCACAGAGTCCCTGGAAGTGGTGGGAAAGGTGACCTTGGAATTATGAAGTGATCCTTTCAAGACCCAGTGGAGTTGAGAAGTTACACAGAACTAAGCATGATAAGTGCTCAATCACCCTGGCCTTTTGTTTTTTACTGCTTTATTCTGTTTGAGTTTACTCAAACTTCAAAAGAATTCCTATCACCAAACTAATATTTTTGTTTAAAGTATCTGTCAGATGTCCACCTTAGTCTCTCAAAGGAGGGCTATAAGACTACCTATAGGTGGGATAGATGTGCCTGTATATGTGTTCTCACCATCCAGTTCCTCAAGTGAATTGAAACAGTCATGAAAGTCTTGGGCCTTTAGGAACAGTTTAGCAACATAGAACCTTGTGTACAAGTTGAATTTTACTCCCTTTCTGATTAAATTTGGACATCTTCCATATTCTTCCTTTTGATTTCATATTTTTAGGTGCATTCATATTTTGACTGACCGCAGCTGCAAATGTTAGCAAAAAGGATTTCCTTTTGGCTGCTGTTTCTCTACCACTCTTCAGGGTACTGCTCAATGCTCAGTAGTAGCTTTTCCCGTTGCGTATCAGTGCTTGGTTATATTTTTTGTGGCTCCACTCCTTCTTTCAGAAGCCTTGGGATTGCAGTGTTTTTTCACCATGCCTCATCTTACATATTCCATTACTGATTTTGCCCAGAATTGGCACTCTCTTTATTATTTGGTAAGAGATCTCCCTTGTGTCTGGTTCCTCTTCAGTCACACCAAGGATCTGATAAGGATTTACCACTTCTGAAACATCCAAGGTGTCAGTAGCCATTAAGGGCATCTTTTCTAATCTCTCCTGGAGATGTTCCATTCTCATGAATAATTAAGAACTGGAGCAGGAACTTCAACACAGATGGGATTTTCGCTATTTGTAGCGAAAATTCTTAAGTGTTGCAGCTGAATGGGCAGAATGTAGTTCATGATCTCCCTTTTATTTAAGAATAAATAAAAATAGATAGTTTTATCACAGCACATAGCAATTCTTGTGATTGCAAAAGTTCAAAGAACTTTGCAGAAGAAACCCTTCTTTTTTACTATGGAATGTATCATTATGAATTTATTGGGAAGTGAAGAGTCTCTGCAATATTTACACCTATATACTGATATTTTAAGTAAGGGTAAGAATGTGCAAATGGTCATGTAGGCCCGTGTTCAGCAATGTGTAAAACTTTAGGAGACTTACCATTCATTTTGAAACTGCTAGGAATACCTGGGAGCTTAAAGGCATGAATATGCTTTGAATACTTGCTGAATCAGATCTGAACAGCAGAGTAGAATTTACAGGAGCAGCCAGAAGCCACATAGTTACTTAGGTATTCGGTAGCATTTTTATTTACCATTAAAACATGGCATTCTGCAGGACTTCACAGTAAATGCAGAGCAGCATTTATTGTAAGGCTTGCAGCTTTTTCACCACTTTCCCCTCTTCTCTTTGCTGCGCTTCTGAAGAAGAGTACTCAAGCTGCCGTGCTTTGTGCGGAGTGCGGTGCTCTCCTCGGCTGCCAGGCGTAATCCCTGCATGCTCTGCAGCTCCGAGGGGTCATATGTGCAAATTTGTGAATCACCAACTGCCTTCGGCATGCGGGGCTATCGCCGTGGTGCCTCTCAGCATATACAGTCGCAGAACTTCTGGCACTAAAGTGACGTGTTTTCATCCAGGGAGGCAAAGCTTTGGATTACTTTCATAGATTTAGAAGCTTCAGTGCCATCTGGTATTTCAGGCACTTGCTTTTTTGCAACTTGTCTGTGGGAACTGAGGCCGTCCTTCAAAGATGCTTTCAGAGTGTTTGTGCTGCACAATGGAATGTGATGGGGAACACAGTCATCCTGCCCAAGCTAGTGTCCACGTAAGTACTACTGCACAGCACAGCTGTACGTCGCGCAGAGACACTCGTTTTGGTATTAACACCGAAGAGCCCTGCTGAGTTTCTGAGTTCTATTCTGCAACTAGCTTGACTGCTGATAGCTTGTGTTATATTTAACTGCAGAGTGTAGTCATGCTTTTAGACTTCCAAGTGAGACACTCTGGATTCTAAGCTGCTTAAGTGTTTGAAAAATTTGTCGTCTTCTTTGTCAAATAAATTTCATTATTCATAGAATTACAGCTCTAGCGAGCGAAATGTGAAAAAAAAAATAGAACGGGAATTCGGTTATAACCTTTGGCAAAGTGATTCATGAAGACTTATCCTCAAATAAATTAAAAACCAAAGCAGTTTAGAACTATAAATAGCAATATGATGTGGAAACCAACTGGTAAACCGTAGATCCCTTTGGCCCACCTTTTCTTATTTAGTTCATTATCCAGAGTTCTAGTAAACGGCATGTTAGGGAAGACCCAAGAAGACACTAATTGCATAGAATTGTGTACACTAACAGTAAAGGTTAAGAAGAGCTTCTTGTACTAGAAGCTTCTTGTACTAGAACTCGTCATATAGATATGAAGAAATCATGATTCCATCACAATGAAATAATACTAGAAAGTAAATGCCTAATCTGGTGTGCTGTAACTTACATCTTCTGTTGTATGCATCAAGAGTAGTATCTGACTACCCATAAAGACTACAGTGGAAAGTAGCACAGCCAGAGAATTAGAATATTTTTGGTTCAAAGTAAATTCACTTGGTCACTTGAAACTCCAGCACCAAGACAAAAGAGATGGTGGGCTGGGAAATGACACACACTGTGCTGTGTGTTAGGCTACCTTGGTTTCAATCCTGCCTCTGCTGCTGACTTGATATATGATCTTGATCTATTTTATGCCTCAGTTTTCCTCATCTGGTAAAAAATGGGGATAATGATACTGACCTGCTGATGAGAAATGCTGTACAAAATGTGGGTGCTAATATAAACAGAGTATCAGATCCCAAAACCCATAGCAAGTCAGTTCATGACAACTGGAGATGGCTCAGGTAATGTGTGCAGTACTCATTCCACCCAGGTAGAGTTACTAATAAATAAGATCATAATTTAGGAAGATAATGGCCTCTGGAGATGATCTGGTCTAACTCCCTACTCAAAGCAGGATCAACTTAGATTGACTTGATCAGAGTCTTTCCTACTTGACCCTGCTTGGGTAACCTGCAACAGTGTTTGACCAGCTTCACTGGGAAGTTTTTTCCCTGTCACCAGAAATTCCCATGTTGCAACTTGTGTCTGTTGCCTCTTTGTCAGAGGTCAATTAGCACCCCAAGAAAAGTCTTGTTCATCTTTCTATGCTTTACCATTAAGGGGCCCTGAAGATAGTAATGGGATTTTCACATAGTCTTCTCTTTTGAAGGCCGAACAAAACCAGTATTCTTAGAGTCTCATCATCATCGTGTCCTTGTTCCCTTAGCATCTTAATTTGGATTTGATGTCTTTCTTGTACTATAGCACAGTACTCCTAATGCGGTGTTAAAAATGCTGGAAGAGAATAAATCACTTCCTTTCACATGATGGCTACACTCTTGCTATTACAATGTACTTCTGGCCTTCTTTGCTGCAAGGGCATATGCTGACTAATGTTCAACTTGTTGTCCACCAGGACCCCTAAGTCTTTTTCTGAAAAGCTGCTTTGTATCCTTTTGACCCCTGGCCTCTACTGTGGACTTCCTCCTGCCCAGCTGCTGTCCTTTGCATTTGCTGTTTGTGAGGTTCTTCAGAAGGTTTTTCATCAGCCCATCTTCTCCCCCACCCCTGGTTTGGTAGCATCCACGACCTTGTTGATGGTGTACTCATTCTTTACCCAGGCTATTAATAAAGACAGCATTGGACCTAGGTCTGACCCATGGAAAACACCATTACTGTCTGCCTGCTCTGCTGGGCTTTATACTGCTCATCTGAAAAAATAAAAAAAAAAAAACACGCTGGAGAAATAGGATAGTCGGAGCTTCCTATGGACTCATTCAGAATCAGCTGCTTGTCTTTGGCCTCAAAGCTCTCTTAACTACTAGAAATTAGAGATCTCTCCACAGTGTGATACAGTTTGTATCCCTAAAAGGCAAAAATAAGGCAACCATCTAAACATGTTAACATGTGTAGATCTCAAAGCTACATGCATAAGAAAAGAGTGCAAATTGACTTGTAAACAGTTGTGATGAGGGAAAATTCCTGCAGAGAATCTATTAAAAATGCTCAAAGAAAAAAACATGTGACTGTACAACAGGTTCTTCTACAAGAAATAGCTGAGTTCTCTCATGTCAAAATCATATTTCTTTTTCCTCTTGTCTGTTAAGAAAGACATAGGCTGAATCTTTAAGTATATCTGTGTTTTCTAATATCTTTATGTATTTCATATTGCTGATGTTTGTGGCTGTTAAACAAGTTCTTTGTTGTACTGTTACATTTTGCTCTTGTCTGCTCCACAGCTGAACACCCAGCCAGAACTAGACTGAGGTTGAAATTCAAAGCGAGTTTGGATTGGAGTAGAACTCTCCTATGCACATATTCAGATTTCACTTTGATGTTATTATGTGGATTTGTTTGTGAAATATATTTTCTCTTTTACATTCATATCACTGTGTAATCTGCGTAGCTTCTTCCAAAATCTTATGTGGTCTGCAAATCTTGATTTTTTTTTCTCTGAATGTGCAAAGAAAAAAAAAGTGTGGGGGGGAAATTTATCTTTAAAATGAGATTTCTCTTTAATGGTTGGACTTGAAACGTCAAAGGAATCCACACTTCCTGGCCTAATCTGTATGAAATCCCTTCAGGCAGTGGCTCCAGTGAAACTTGGAGCTGAATTAGCTTCAGCATTTGCAGAACTGGTGGTACTTGGGGGAGAATTCTGTGTTTGTGAGTTTAATGCTTCATACAGTCCACCTATGCTTTGCTACTAAACCTGTGCAAGCCTTGTGCAGTACCATAATCTGCTTTATCGGTTAGAGGCAAAAGTTAATTGTGTTAAATACATCTCTCCGCTTTTGTCTTGATAGGACTCTTTTATTTTAATGCTTTCGCCTGGTACTAACTCTTGTAGTTAGTTAACATTATTTATTTAGGTTGCCATCCAACTAACACAAAATTAACTAACTTCATTTCTAAGAGAAGTGCCTGGCACTCCTTGCGCTGCAGTAGAGTGCACCTGTTTATACTAGGCCAGAATTTGCCCCAAATGTCTCATTTAAAGAACAACATCAGTGATAATTTCGACTACTCTCATGCCAAATCCTGTCAAAACATTTTTGTTTCTGCACATCATCATTACTCGTTTATGACTGCGTGGCCGTGGGAAAAGGCTTTCTTAGTTAATTACAGACGTGGAGCCTGCAGAGGGAGCTCAAACCATTGTTTATGTGAGCCTCACTCAAACAGCAAGTTTCTTCTGCTGGCAGTAGAGTGACTGTTTTTTAAAATATACCCAAAATTTGCTCTTCAGCTTAGGAAGCTTTTATATCTGGAAGCCAGCTCTTCCCGAGCTACGCCTGTGAGTAAAGCAATTTGAGAAGTGACTGGGAAGAGTAAGGATTTCTGGGACTTCGTAGGTGGCACTAGGGGTGGCACTAGTAGGTGGGGGTTTGAAATCTCGAGTTGTAATTTCGAGGATTTCCTTTTAGCTCTTGTTCTGAATGGAAAAATTCTTCACTGCTCTGTCAGGTCCTTCCTTGCACTATCAGGTTCAAGGCAGAATGGTGCAGAAAGCCCTCATCAAAATCAGTGGAGCTGGAGCATTGATCGGGAGCATGAGGCTGGAATAAGTGAGGCCACGAAGAGATGAGGAGAGGCTGCCGCTGCAGGTCTAGGGAAGAGACAGAGGGAGCCTTGTCTTGTGTGAGAGCAGGTGACAAAATTTTGGTTGAGGGAGGATTTCCGAGCACATCTAGTTTGCTTTCTTGTAGTGGGTTTCATCATGACTGTAAGGAGAGGAAGGAGATGCGTAAATGTCCTTGGGAGGAAAGAGTAAGATTGCAACTTAATGTTTGAAAGTAATAATAATAAATGATATGTACCAATCTAATAAGTAAGGATAAATTAAAGCAATGCTAATGGTGAAAAGGTCAGCATTGTACTCCTTAATCCTCTCCTTGATGGATGCAGGTATGGGCTGGGATTTACCAAGATGATATCCCTATACGCGACTTGGGATAGTCCATTTCCAGCTGACCTCAAGTAGATTGAGCATCTGATCCTTTATCTTGCTGCAGAAATTGAGAGGGAATTTTTCTTGCCTTTCTGTCAGACAGATGGAGGAATGTTCTAGTAGTACTTTTTCTAGTTTTGCTTGGTTTTGCTTTTTTGGGGGTAAAATAAGGATTGCCTATTACTGCCTCTGGTGCCTTTTGGCACTGGACTCTGGCATCTCTTGGAGCAGCCTAAAATTAGGAACAGCTTTGATACCTTATCTGCTAATTCCAGTTTTGCCTCTGATAGAAGCAAAATGGGTCTGTTCATTTTTTATCTCTGGTGATATTTTAAATAGCAACAGAATCATTGAGGCAGATGGTTTATCTGTTCGTATTGAAAAACTTACCTTGCAGAGAAAATCTTCGTTGTGTTATCAGGGGAAGGATTTCTCCCATCTTTCCAGTTTGTTTCACATCTTATGTATATGACAGTGGATTTTCTGTGTTCGGTCTACAGATTTGTATAGAGTAGCTAGCTACCATCCACTAAAATTGGTATGGAATTTTTCTATATGGCTTTTTCTTTTGAAATATTAGTCACGTCTAATTTGCTGGAAGAAATCTCAAGTATATCTCAACTGCTTATTTTCAGTTTCCTACTAGGATGAAAAGTATTGCTATATTAATGCGGGATTTTTTGGAGGGGTGTGTGTGTGTGTAAGACAATTAAATATTGGTGATAAATAGTTTTTAAAAAGGAAAAAAAAAAATCAGCTAACCACTAAGTTGTTAATAATGAACTCAAATTCACTTTTCTCCCTAGTAATATCTGTAGTTCTACAATCATCATAGATTTCATAGATTCCTACTAGTATTAGAAAAAAAAATGCAGAGAACCTCCCTGACCATTTAATTTAATTTTTTTTTTTGCTAATAACTTTCAGATTTTTTGTTGTTTGTGGTCTATTGCAACCAGAGGCTTTAGGGAATATGCTTTCCACCTTTTCTGTTTTTAATCTAGGATCCTTGGTCATGTGCAGTAGGTCAAAACTGTGATTAGGCAGTCAGTTACGGATGACCGTGTGGTGCACTGTGATCGCATTTTGCTGTTGGCAACAAAACATGATCAGTCTTGTATTCACACAAGTGCTGAGTTTTGCATCCTCAAACAGTTAAATATACAATGGTCAGACAATTAACCATTATTACTAGCTTATTTTTTTCAATAATTGAATATTATTATATTTATAGTAACTTGTTAAATTTGTCCACAAAGATATTTTCAAAATACAGGATATTCCGATTTGTGTCAACCTTCAGAGGGAGAAAAAGAGGTGAGTGTTGACACAGTGTTAACAAATAAGGACTTGGGGTTTTGAGTGGAACCAACCGTAACCATCACTGAAAACCACAAACCTTTTTCAGTCATTCCTAAAGCGAAAGACATTTTGAATAAGACCCATGTGGGTTGACTTCATGTGTAAAGTGCAATTACTGTGTCATTTTGGCTCATTTGCTGTTCCCTTCCTGGGCCTTGGGACACTCTTGCTGTATTTGTGCAAGCTT